>JASZXT010000779.1:0-11582 GCA_035521555.1 Lecanoromycetidae sp. Uapishka_2 | reverse complement strand
GTTGGTGGTTTGGGTATGGTGGTGCTGGAAAGAGGGGTTGGAGGATGTGAGAGGAGAGATAGATGGACAGTAGCAATTCGCAAATGTTTTGGAGAGGTTTCTACGTATGTTGCCGTGACAACCAGGGCCCCCCTAAATGTACCCTTTCAGACTTTCATCAATAAACGTCCATTATTACAGTATCAAAGCTAAAGTTTTCTGGTAAAGCCTCTTGTATCGGTGAGGACCTTAGAATGTATGCTTGCGTTTTTTCACTTCGAATTCAGATTAACAAACAAAGTTTGGCCATTGTCGGCAGCCTTGCGCTCGTTCAGGAGCATAACAATTTTTTTGGGCAACTTTGGAGCTTGCATCATCTGAAATGTTTTAGTTGAGACCAAAGTACTTTCGAGGTATCTTCGAATTTAATGCCATTGTGGCAGCTCTCAAACATGCTCAAGTCGATTGTACCATCTACAGACAATTTCGTTTGCCCGTTCCTAATGCCAATGTATATCGCTCCGCTATTGGTGGGTATATGCCGCTGAATTGACGCCGGTGGCCCTTTTTTGTTGCTTGAGGGCATACATCTCCCACTAATGCTGGGATATGGATGGTACTCAATCTATCCTCCCAAAGCCCCAACGCCATGCGTTCAATAGAAACGAAAATGAGAATGCCGCCCCTCCCCTGACTCATATCTGTAGTCATTCGTGTATGTGTATATTTTGTAGCAGCCTTTTCTCATTGCCAATTCAGTGCCATCTCATAAAGCTAGGCATGCCAATGCGATGCTCGCCGCCATCTATAAGACAGTGCAAGATGTACTTGAAGCCCTATTTGTAGAAATAGGCGTCAGTGTTATTCCTGACTAAGGTCATGCGTTTGTGTCTCCATAGTGAACTCTGCGTCTGTTGGTGTGTCTGCTTCGTCCTCATAGTCCGATGACTCTGCAATGTCATCCCTTTTATTGAGAAGACTTAGTCAGACAATGGATAGTCCTGGTCGAGCACGAGCGACAGGGCCAGAGGAAATTGGGTAGGAGAGTTTTGTAGGAGATGATGGCTTACCAACGGTGAGCTTCAATCCGTTTTACCCACTTCGCCGTAATCTTTAGCCGTTCTCTCACGCTCGTTGTGGGGATTAATTTATATTTCTCCTGTTCTGAGATAGGTAAAATGCTAGCGAACCAGTAGGGGAATAATGCTGGATCATCTGGTGGAGAACCATAGGCAACGAGGACGCGCTCGTGGAGCCAGGGCGCGGAAGCAGCTTGCATTCGTGTGATGAAGTCGGTGCCAATTTGTAGTAGTTCGAGTGTGGACATGCGATGCAATTGACCCAGCAGATCGTTTTGTCGGGGTGCAGGCCCAGTGGTTTCTGTTGCCTCGACTTGCTCCTCTTCGGCGTAGGACATATCGTCGACCCTTTGCGTGTTACCAACAATGTAGGCGTCTAGTAGGCCCCAGTCTTTGACGCGAAATCTTGAGATTCCGCGACATTCAATAAGGCTTCGACCATCGGGCATCAACTCCATACTATTGATGTGGAGCAGTGTCCCGTATTCCATGAATTGTGTAGCTCCCAGCTCTCCTTGCACAGCGTGAGTTTGATTGTACATGAGCATTCCAAATTTTCTGTCTCCGGATTCGATGGCCCGTCGAATCATCAGACGATATCGCGGTTCGAATATATATAAGAATGTCGGCATCGACGGGTATGCAAGCGTACAGACAAAGAGAGGTACATTCTTTTCCCCTTCCATCATGATCTCCTCTTGTGCCGCAGCCTCGGCTCTTATAGCCACAAGCTCTGGGCAAAGTCCAAGCAGGAGGTTCGAGAGCCTGCGATTTCCCGGCACATCTCGAACACCGGGTGGCATTGGAAGATCCCTCCGACAGATTGGGCACATTGTGGAATGATCTAGCACGCGAGCAACGCATTTTCGGCAAAATGTATGTCCACAGGTTGTAGTCAACGGATCCAGCATGAGTGCATAACAGACTTGACAGTCCAACTCGCCTTTAGTTGCTTCTTTGAGATGGTTCAACATGGCAATATCCAGGTGCTCGTAATTATCGCCGGTAGGTGACATAGTGTGGTATACAACATCTGAATCAAACCTAAGCTCGCCAATCTCAGCCAGGGTATATGTTGCCAAAAGACGGCCACCATTCAGTATCCTAGATGAAGGGTCATTTTTGTCTTTTGAACTGTCCACGACATTTCTCCAGCGTGGGCGTTCGTCCAAGAGCATAGGAGTGTCGGTCGTTAATGGCCTGCAACGAGCGACCTCAATGCTCACCCGCTCCATGACTTTGGCCAAGGTAACATCCTGACTGCAATCGCCGAGCGAGTGATCCTTCCCACATGTATCAAATGGGCAGGTAAAGCCTTCCATCCGAGTCGGTGTCGCGGGGAAGGAGATATGGGCTCTCATGTGGAGTTCTGGCAGGCAGGTCCGGCACAGCGAGTTGCCACAGGGCAGGGTGAGAGGATTGCGTAAGGGAAGAGAACATTGCGAGCATTGTATGAGGCGGATAATACGTCGTGCGTCTGTATGAGGATTCACGGTCTCGGAGGTTGGTGACTGCATGCCAATGCTGGTGGACGCCTCCTCCCTCAGAGCTGCAACGGCAGGACTTGTACTGTTCATAGTTTGTGGATATGCCATCCAACGCTCCTCTGAGGTGGGCGTCGTGCTAGTCGCAAAGACGCGTCGTCTGTATGTCGTGACTAATCCATGAGAAGCTGGGCAAGTTATGCGCCAAGCGGGAAGGTGGTCGTATGCTCAATTCGGTGACGCCGGTCAGCTCAATAGATTTGCTGTACGTACGCAGACTTAACGGGGTTCGTCGTTCGAGAGAATTTCGATCTCTGTCAGGGTCATGTAAAGTTGTATTTGGGTTGAGAGGGGTTCGTTGGGTAGTGGGGTACAGTCAGTAGCAAGTCTTTCCTGTATAGCCTGAAGAGATGTGAATGATTTGTACGGATCAATGATGGAAAAGGTAGGTTGGAAGATTCATAAGATAGAATTGACCAACAGATGCCAGGCAAAAGATGTGTACTTGTATGTAGTCGACAACAACATTCTACACTCGGATCACGGCCATGATATGATCAATGTTAACTCCAGATTTCCATGGAGAGAATTGAGAATTGCACTAAGGACAGAATCAGTAAAGGAAAGAGTCTTCAGTAATACCTGTGACCATTAGATGGTTCTTTTGCAACGCGCAGGAGGCAGGCTATCCTGTTCTGCGAAGGAGTCTGTCGAATGATCGGTCATTGTATTCCAGATCGATGACGACAATGATCTGACCTGCCACACCTGCCTTAACTTTTGACTGGCAGAGCCTATTCGCTAGGGTAGCCTAGGGTAGCCTAGGGACTCTTGGACCCGGAAGAAACCGCTCCAGCCCTGAAGAGGCCCTTACATTTGTACTTGGCACGCCTATCTAGCACCCAATCCTTTGGCACCATTTTAGGCTCCATAGGCTAGAATTGGACCATATCATCGGGCTACCAAGCTCGCCAGGGAGCCTAGAATGCGCTTGGGAAACGGTTCTCCTTGCCGTGCCCTTGCCTAGACCGAGATGATCATGGAAAAGCCCCCCGCGTCACAGCAATGGCATGTTGAGTGCAATGCGAATGATGAGATAGCCATAGTTAGAGAGTATGGCGGTAATCGTAAAAAGCCCACAATCCCTCCCACCACACAATCACTTAGCCCTGAAAGCCATCGGCGGGAAGCATGTTTGTGAGGGTCATTCTTTGCGTATTGATATCTATTTCGCAGCGCCCCAATGACGGCGACTCCGTATTGTATATCACGGTGTGATGCACTCGCCTACGATTACGACGGAAGGCATGTCCGTGAGGATCAATGTACCTCAATGGTATTTCCTGTTCAATGTACCAGGCATCGAATCTAAGATTCGTAAACACCCGACCTGCCGCCCTCACACGTTCCTCAATCTCTCTGGCTTCGCTCGGTGCCTCTGTCCAGAGCGAAAAGACCGTCGTTAAGTCCGTGAAAAGAAGCATTGAGGAGTTTACATCAGAATGAATCCTTGGTAGCTTCGAGGAGATATTCTGTGTGTGTTGTTTATCTATCGAAGGCTCGAGAGCGTGGGATCCAATGATTATGTAGGTAAGGAGAGGAGGTGCTGAACCCGTGTATTGAAAGACGAAAGTAAGCGCCCTTGTGAAGGCCAGCGATAGTACCATTCCACTTTCATGGTAACATATAGAGTACCGAGGACTGAATTTGCCCCTGTAAGGGCGTCTAGCACGTCGACTAGTTGAAAGATGAAAAGGTATAGAAGGCGAAGTATGAGCGTAGCGGCGACGAATTTGATGCCTGATTACTGTGGATAATCAAAGATCTCACATTCATACACCTTGTGTTGTGGATTAATTTAAGAGGATTATCAATCTAGTGCGAGAACGCCGACATACTATCTGCACTTCACCATGAATATAAAATGATGATCGATCATTGCAGAAAACGATATTGATAGCAAAAGCCACTTGTTTCTCAATGCTGTCGAGTTTATACATTGTCTACCTATCTGTAGTGCATAATTACACAGAAGGCTTTTAGTTGTTCAATCATAAAAGTCAAAGACAAGAAAATTGGCTCGAAAATTGCTGACAGGGATTTCTGGCTTTCAACACTGCAGGTCCCGAAACAGGATGCGAAGACGAGCACGATACAAAGGCAAGATCGCCGCCCTTCATAAACACCACGTTGAGCTTCTCATCAAGATGTTAAGAGCTTTCCAGGACTATATGAAGAGTATACATGGGATGAGTCAAGCTGAGCAGGCTAGGAAAGCTAAAATTCGCAACAACAAGAGGAGAGGCTCAACTGATCACAGCCTGGCTCCTCAATGGTGAAATAGGCGTCTCTAGCTCTGTTGGTTGTTTAACAAGGGAAGGATCATCATTCAAGCCTGTCTTGCACCTGTCGCCGTCGCGTTTCACTTCACATACAGACTGCGGTGAACTTCCATTCCTAAATCCGAGTCTTTTCATATTGTACAATGTTTTCCGACGCCATGAAGGGAGTTTGTGCCCCTCGTGTCCAATGAACTGAACCCAATGCTGCTCGTTGATTGGTTTCCCCTGTGCATCATGAAGCATGAAACGTAGAATCATGGGTATACCGCTAAATCCAGTAACACCAACGCTATGCGTATGAACATGCCCCTGCTCTCCATTCCGTGAACTCATTGCCATGGAACAATCCTTTTCACCGCCTTTGCTCGTCAATCGACGACTCATCGCCCGATTCGTCATCAAGTACAATCCTCCTCATGACGCTCTTGTCGAATAAATCAATGACGAAGCGGCGGACAGGTAAACGAAAGTTATGCTTCTCTAAGATGACCATGACTTTTCGAAACAGAGCCACTGATGAAAATTGATCCGGTGATTTAGTCTTGATGCTGAACAAATCGCCTGCTGCTCGCTTCGTGAGGACCGTATTACCGAGGTCGCTTATAAGCTTGAGTATGCGCGCGAGGAGTGGATCGTCGTCTTCTACAGCGCTCTCACTTCTGCTTCTGACTGGTGGTGGCAGTCTATCTGGAGGTCTTGATACTGCTGTCGGGTGCATCTGCTGTTATGTTAGCAAAAATGGGTGCAATACACAATTTTGGACGCACCGAAAGAAGGTCCTTGAGGTCAGGAGGTAGGCAATACCCAAGTGACCGTCCAAGATGATCTGTAGCTGCGTTCCAACCATGCTCTGTAAGGATTTCCATGCCATGCAGACTTCGAGATATCAAGCCCAGGACAAAGAAGGCCGTGCCCCTGATAGTCATGACTTCAGAAGAAGTTGCGATTTTGACGATCCAATCGACTACATCTGTCTCTTCCAAAAAGGGAGCACCGAGTTCCATAGAGCCCACATTGCCGACAGCCCACAAAGAGCCCTTGAGCTTGAGTATCTTCTCCCTGTCCTCATTTTCTGACCACGAGTCCTGAATGTTGGCGACGAAAGAGTCGAAATGCCCAGAGTCTTTAAGAAGCTGGCATCCTTCGATAGTCCTCGTGAGCTCTCTATAAAAGTGGGGAGGTACAGTTCCGTATTCTTGAGATTTGATTTGCTCATCGTTGTTGCTTGACCTAGGCCGCTCTGGTACAGCCAATAGCGCCTGAGACAGCGAAGCCTCGACGAGGGTGACGTAGCTGTCATTGCGGCCTAGGAACCAGTCATCCATCTCCTGAGTAATGTAGTCAAGACCATCAAGGTATTGGTAACCTAAGGAGGTAGACAAGAATCGAAGAAGTAAAGGGGCTCCAATTGCACCTAGATGATCCAAAGCTGGTCTACATTTGACGACGTACTCGAGTTGCACTGTTCGGTTGCATACCTCTTCGAGAATCTGTACAGCGATTTCAGAAACCTGTACTTCCGGATCATATAGCTGAGTGACTAGCAGGCGGATGGCCCATTCCGAGGCATGACCTCCGCTGTCTTGGGGCGAGGCGGTGGCGTACTTCCGCAATAGCTTAGTCGAGTAGATACGGATACCCTTTGGGCAAGCAGTGAGCGCTTTCGATAACATAACTCTGAGATGACTGTCAAGAGAAAAGTCCATATTGCTTAGTAGAGCCTTGATCAGGTCGTCCCGGCCCTCCAATTCCATAATATGATAGAACATATTGATCATGTGCCAACGCTGTATCATTTGCAAGCCCTTCGGATCGCTACTCAGGGCTCCCAGAAGTGCAAAGTAGCCTCCCGTCAACTTTTCTGAGACGTTGTAAGGGGAGAACAAGGGTGACGTCGCAGTCAAGCCGCTATGTCTGTCCAGCTGAGCGAGACATTCAGCCAGTTGTCTCAAGAGCTTGCTTTCCGCGAGATAAGCAATTCCTTCGGGAGTCTGTAGTAAAGTCTTCATGAGAGCGCATCCTGTGCGAACGTAACGCTGGTTAGGCTTGGTATTGCGTGCATCAGAGAATCTATACTTGAAGGGCCGGTAGAATCCATCAAGGCGCTTCATAAATTTGCCACCTTTAATGGACTCATCGAGGCGTTTGGAGTTGAGCAATGGCCCTTCGATAAGATCATTGATGAGGTCCCATTTCCATTTGAGATAATTCGCCGTGGTAAGAACTTGTGTCTCCAGCATGAGTGTACGAAATTGAAGCTCATCCATGTCCGCGCTGAGCTTAGGCTTTGCAGTCTCCCTGGATCGTAGAGTATTGAGGTCTGGCTGTCTAGCAACTGCGGTGAGAAACGGTTGGGGTTTAGACGCTAGACCTGAGCGCTGCAACGTGCGATTGACACTATCGATCTGATAGACCACCCCTGCAGCCATTGAGCCATCTTCAGTCTCACCGAGAGAAGAGTCTTCAACGAGAGTGGGTAGGACCTGCAATGGGCCGCTAAGGGTATTAGGCAAGCAATGGTCGGCGAGCTTCAAGACTTCGCCAAGAAGAAGGGTACCCTTCCTCCTGAGCGTGGAGTCATCCGCATTTCCAATGAGGTTGGACAGCGCCTAATAGGTTGTTAGCTTGTCCTTTAGTCCAAAGTTGATATAGGTAGCCTACAGGTACTAATCCACACTCCACAAAGACTGCCAGTAGTAGAGCTGTGAAATGCTCCACGAGGCTAAAGGCGCTCCCTTCATCAGTGTCGGCTTTAAAATGCAGCTCGGTGGTATCTGCTTTCAGATTTGCTACTCGACCATAGGTAGTTAGTCGTCGACCTGCGAGAAAGGAGGAAGTCCACGAAGGGGGCTGTATATGTAGGACATCGAACAAGAGGTCTAGAATTAGGTCTCTTGCCAACGCTACCGGATATTGTAGAGACTGTAGTAATGATCTGACGGAAGCGAAATCTCGACGGGCGGCGATAAGAAGACCAGGCCATGTTTTCAGTACAGCAGCGAGTAGTCGCGCACTGGACCTCAGCTTCTCTTCATGCCCATGCACAGCAAGAGGATCGGTAAATGGTGTGAAGGCTGAGTCTAGCTCGTAGCCGGACTGCAAATGTCCTCGTTGCTGTGGCTTGTCAGCCAAATGTAGGAAGTTCATCGCCAAGCTTTCGGGTCCATGATAGGAACCATCAGCAAGAGCTTCCGAAAGAGCAGATATCCCACCAGCGGCGACAACAACAGCAGGATCCCTGATGAGAATTTCCGAAATTGTCATAAGGCTCATGTTTCGAAGACGATCCTCATGGTGTTCGGCAACCGCAACGATTGTGCGGACGATGGCACTGGATATTTCTTTTACTCCGTCCTTCACGTCCAAGAACGCTCGGACAAATTTGAGAGCCTGTTCGCGTTCGATGCTTGCTTTGCTCTCTTTGACAAGCGACAGAATAATCAGGTCATCGGTATTTAGATCGCGTATCACCTTGAGAGAAGCCATGTCTGCTATGGCGTGCCTTGTGACCCGATAGCCGGCGGCGATCACCTCTCGACTCTCACTTAAGAGCATTGTCTGGACTCGTAGTCCAAATATCGGCCACGCAAGATCATACTTGAGAGTGGGGTACCTCTTGAATAACTCGACTAGATGGTTGGCGCGTTCCACATAGTAGTCTGGTTGCATGCCCTCTACTTCTAAAGCCTGAAGGATCTCTGCGAGAATGTAGGTGGGTGATTCCGACTCCTGCTCAACCAATGAAAACTGGTCTTGCGAGAATCTCGTCTCTCGATTGGGTGACTTCATAGGACTGCCTTGGAACAAGCCAGAAAGACGGTCTCTGCTCGGAGTTGTTGGGCGTTTCGACTGCTCGATTTCGTCCTCGAGTTGTGAAGTTAACTCCTGGAGTTTTCGGTTTGAAGACGTTAGCTCCGTCTCCACGCGGTACCTCTGATCCTTTGTCTGTTTCGCATTTTTGGATATCAGAGCCTCTAGGAGATTCTCCGATCCGATTTTGATCTTGGTCTCTTTGTTGATCTTGTCTCGCAATTCTTTCTGCCGTTGTTCGGATGACTTTGCCCCTTCAGCGCCAAAATAATCTCCAGTTGTAAAAGTGCCCAGGTCTCCCCTCGGTGTACCCACTCGAGATTGTGTAACGGTCTTCAAGTCCGAGCTGAAGCTACCAGGAGCTTGCGCGGATGGTGCGAGCGACGCACCCCGCGGTCCAAATGCCAGGGCATTCGCCAGCGATCTACCACTATCTTGCGCGTCCCTGGCTCCAAAGTGCGATCCATCTCCCACGCTGTGGTTGGACTGCGAACGCCCATGTCTGAACAAATTGGCTTGGGTAGGCGTCACTGAAGATGCCGGTCCATTGAATTGACTCATTACATCCCTTTTACCCAGACACTGATATGGTTATCTTTCGTCTTGCCAATGTATCTTCGTCATGAGGCGCGTCCATTTGGTCCCCTGGACTTATCCTCTTTGACTTGACCAATACAGAGGGGGTTGCATCGAATGACGCGCGCGGGCGAGGAACGTCCCCACACTGGTAACAGCCAAGGTCGTACTCTGTTTGTATTCAGATCCTTTATGCTAGGGCAAACGCCCTTAGATTGTCCGGTCTAGGGGTTTGGAATTGATATGATATGTTATGTTGTGTCTTGTGTAAACCGGAAGCCGGGGTAGGTTTGTGTGAACTTAGGTTCACCCTCCCTAGAGCCAGGGTCAAGAATAGAGATCGACGGCTCGGCCGGCTAGCGCCTTGATAGGGTTTCATCTGCAAGGCTGAACATTTTCCAACGGCTTTTGGTGTCCAAGCTTCTTATCAAGCTTCCAGGAGAGCTTGGCTTCTTTACTCACCAAAATATTACCGTCATAGGCTCGGGTATAAGACAACAAGGCCTCTTCTAAGTTCGACAATGATCTAGAGCCAATTGATCTTTATCAAAGGGTTTCGGAGCTCGCCGCAAAACTCCCCGCAAAGCTCCTCTTCCCGCGAGTCCAAGATGAGCTATAGCCAGCTATCTTAAGATATAAGAAGGAGCTTCAATGTTAGCAGCGGGCAGCAACATTCTACAGTGAAAGAGCAATAGAAGTCTTCAAAAATCATCTGTCACATTTCCCATCTCCATCTCAACTTCATTTATCAAAAGCAATTATGCCTCAAGTCTCTGCTGCTCAGTATGGCAAAGATAACATTCGCGTCTACAAAGTTTTCAAGGACGAACAGACGGGCTTCCAGAATGTTGTAGAGATGACTGTCTGTGTCCTATTGAAGGGCGACATCGAGACTTCGTAAGCTTCGTTGTCCACTCGATACCATGCACTATCTAATCCCGTATAGCTACACCGAAGCCAACAATAAAGTCGTAGTAGCAACCGATACCATGAAGCAAACGGTCTACATTATGGCCAAGCAACACTCAGTTACTCCACCTGAGCTTTTCGCATCCATTATTGCTTCACATTTCATTGAGACATACGCACACATCCACTCCGCCAAAGTCGCAGTCAAAGTCCATCGCTGGACGAGGCTGAGCGTGAATGGCGAGCCCCATCCACATTCTTTCTTCCGCGACGGTGCCGAGACAAGGAATATTCAGGCCATTGCGAATAGGGACAAAGGCATCACGGTTCGAAGCTGCATTGCAGGCCTCCTAGTGCTCAAGAGCACGGGATCAGCGTTCCATGACTTCTACCGGAATGAGTACACTCTTCTTCAGGACACCTACGATCGGATTCTGAGTACTGAGGTGGATTGCGGCTTGGTGTGGAACACTTTCGCCAACCTCAAGGAAGTGGAATCCGCTGTGCCGAAGTTCGACAAGGCGTGGGAAGCTGCGAGGAAGATCACCCTTGAGACTTTTGCCACGGAAAATAGTCCCAGCGTGCAAAACACTTTGTATAAGATGTGTGAGCAGATCTTGGCTGCAGTGCCAGAGATTGAAGCTGTGGATTATTCGCTACCCAACAAGCATTACTTTGAGATAGGTCAGTTATCCCAAACTTTTTGGTAATTCATCTGCTAACGTTTTGGAAGACCTGAGCTGGCATAAAGGTCTGAAGAACACCGGCAAAGATGCTGAGGTGTATGCTCCGCAGTCAGACCCCAATGGCTTAATCCAATGCACCGTATCAAGATGACGTATCGTCATAAAAGCTCGCCTCAATGAAACACAGGATTTTGGATCGCAGGATGTGCCAAAGACTGGCTGTTACCATGTGTCTTGCCATTTACACATTTATAGTATTGAGTGAACCCATAAATCCTTATAACACCCAACCATGCATTTGAGATCCAGCTCCCGTTTGCGATGCTATATTGACTTCTGCTTCAATACCTCAGTCTTCACATCTGCCGCTTTCCTCCGTATCCTCCCATCAAATTTGATAATATTCTCCTTATAAGGATGTATCTCTCCTTCAAACACTATTTCACACGCATAGATTAGACACCACCATCCCCCAACCCTACAGAAAACTAAACCACTCACCCTTCAACCTCTCCAACCTAGGTTTCCTCAACCTATTCTTCGGCAACATCCCACTAACCGCCCTCTTCAACACCTCCCCACCTCCCCATTTCCTAACCATCCCCTCCATATTCAAACTCTTCAACGCCCCCGGCCTCGTCGTCTGTTTATAGTACAATTTCTGCTGCATCTTGCGGCCCGTAGCACGAACATCCGTACAGCCGGTGGCAATAACGT
>JASZXT010000777.1:0-11646 GCA_035521555.1 Lecanoromycetidae sp. Uapishka_2 | reverse complement strand
AGTCACAGATCTCCTCTATCTCCGGGCGCAACAGCACTTAGAATGGATGCAGCTAAAGAGAATTTTAGCGGAGGAGAAAAAGCATGAGCAGAAGACATTAGCGGTGAAGAGAAAGCATGAGAAGGAGATTGAGAAAATGAGACGTCGGAACATTCGGTTTGAGGATGAGCGCGAGAGGAGGCGACGAGGGCGGAGAGGATCTGGAGTCAACTGGAAGGACCTTTTGATGAAGGAGATTCTTCCGCTGGTTCCCAAGTATCTGCCGGCTTTGTGGCAGATGTGGTTTCGTTGACGGTCGGTTAGGAAGTTGGATGGGAAGAGTAAATGGGTGGTAGAGGTGGGATGGTGTCTTTAGTGGCTGAGTCGATAATTGTGGGGAGTTTGGATTGAGGGGACAGACTTCTGGTGTACTCAAATTTATGTTATCGTAATAGAGGAAGATATGCAAACGGATAGACTTGGCATGAATAGTAATCATACAATATACGTTACAAATCTTGTCTCCCAGCAAGTTACCAGTCACATGTCCATCACCAGATAAAGCACATTACCACAGTCCAGACTACCACGAGATATCTTCCAAATTGCAACGTTCCTTGCGCAGTGCCGCCCATAAATTGCACGGTACTGTTCCCAACCCAAGTCCCATTTGCGATATTCGCTGTCGTTGTCGGCGTCGTCGGCGTCGCTATAATCCCAGCCCCTATTCCTCCCAACCCTAGCATGATCATTGCACCTATACCTCCGCTGGAGGCCGGATCCGCGGCAGCGGCAGGTAAGGTAAAGCTGGTTGTTTGAGTCCCAACAACGAGAGCTGAAGGCCCAAGAGACACCGATGTGCCATCGATCAAGATACCAGGATCTCCAGCCTTGAGTGTGGTGCCATCAATGGTGAGGGCGCTGGAGCCGACGGCGAAGGTCTCGCCATTGAATGTCAGAAATGATGGAGGAGCTGTAATGGCAGCACCCAGAGAAGCGAAAGTCTCTGTAAGGCTGCCAACGACGAATACCGAGGATCCGAGAGAGATAGGTGTTCCGTCAATGGTGATGCCTGGATCTCCAGGCTTGAGGGTGCTGCCGTCCACGACAAGAGCACTGGATCCTATGCTGAGAACCTCGCCACCTACGGTCATGAACGATGGCAGGGCCGCGATGCCGGTTGCTGGTGGAGAGAGAGTTTCCGTCCGGCTACCAACCACAAAGACTGATGAGCCAAGGGAGATTGGTGTGCCATCAATCGTAATGCCCGGGTCTCCAGGCTTGAGCGTCATTCCAGCCACGCTGATACCATCAGGATCGACAGCGATAGTTTCACCGCCTACTGTAATGTAGGCGGCTGGATTTAGGTCAGGAGTGGGCGACGAGGTAATATATGCGCCGTTGGCTACAGGCTGTGTGGGAAAGGGAGGATTGCCACCGGCATTACCAGCAGACGGAATAGGAGAAAATGTCAGACCTCCCACCACAATTGGCTGAGTGTGGGCGTCATCTTGGCCCCAACCAGTCGGGATCGGATATAATTCGTTTCCAGCGCTGACTGAACCTGATTGATACGCTACGGGCGTTCCATCAACGGTCGCTGCAGGTGCACCATCTGTCAAGGTCTGCCCTAGTACAGCAATAGCAGGCGGCCAATCAGGGGAAAGCTTGTCGTCAGTGGCTGGGTGCCCTATGGGCTGAGCAGAAGAGACCAATGCAGCTGGATTCGGCGTGGGATTTGGAGGCCGAGGATCAGCTGGGCCATCATTTGCGGTAGGTTGTGGAAGATTGGGGTCTCCAGAATTCCCTATGGATGGATCATTGGAGCTTACTGGATAATTAGCCTGAGGACTTGGCGAGGCTGGCTCAGCAGGTTGCTGGGCAGGGTCTCCGATTGACGGATCGGCGTTGTCTGGAGGCGGATCTTGAGATGTGGGTGGATCAGCAGGTTGTGGGTCGGGCGGATCATTATTACTGTTAGGCGAGTCGGTATTTGAAGTTGGATCGCTAGACTGCGGGCCTGTCGCTCCCGTCTCGAGCGGTAAGTGAGGGATCGATTGACTGGGCGCTGCAGCAGTACTTTGCAGTACTGGATCAGCGTTTGTTGGCCCTGGTCCCATGTTTGCGGCTGGGGTCAAGGTTCTGGGAGGATCCTGGCCCTCGAAGATGTCTGCGGTACAGCCTGACCAGGCTGGTATCATTGAAACTAGTTTCGACGGCAACACTATCAGAGGCTGATATGGTCCTGTTTGATTCGAGTACGGGTCCGGGAGAAAGTGATTAGTGCCATTCCAGGGGCCACAAGGTAGGTCAGCAACATTCAGTGCAGATGTCGCGGTGTGAAAATCGGATTGCCCAGAACCTAGATCGGTCCATTCAAATGTAGACAGCTCTCCAGACGAGAAGGCCAGAGTGAGAGAGGTTGGTACTGGACCGACTTGGCCACAGTCGTCATGAGCAGAGACTCTGGGAAATTTGACGTACAGGGTAGGGGATGTACTGGAAACAAAGTTAGAATGAAAGTAATACGTAGAGGAGCAGAGGGACTGACTAGATATATCCATCCACATCAGTTGCGTAGACAGAGACCTTAGGTGCCGCAGTCAGGATCTCGCTGTTGACGAAAGAGGGGGCCATGCTTGATCCCCCAAGGCAAGCTGTATTAGGATGAGATGCAGGCCAATAAAGCAGTTGGAGGTCCGTGAAGTAAAGCGAACAATTCCCACAACAATATTGAGGAAATGAGGTCATGTCCTCTGTCATGGTTGAGTATCCTACACCGACTGTAGTCTGACCGTCAGACATGGTATATGTCGTGACGAACTTGCCGGTAATGGTAGATGATGGATTCGCTGCCGCGAAAGACAAGAATGCCGATGTACAAGCTGGACTCCTCCCAAAGCTGATGAATGAAGAGAGGGCCGGTATCGAAGTTGCACCACCAGCAGCACAGCTGTTTTCCCACATGCATCCAGGGTACAGCTCCGAAGGAAATTGTCTTGGATCCCAGACCTGAGTATACGATGGGCTCGTGGTTTTGTCATTCCAGACTTCTACCACAGATAAGGTGTCTTGTGTGATACATGTTGTGGCCGGCCCTACCACCAGCACGTCGCTAGTTCCAGTACCAATTGGGACCGTCAAAGTCCAGCCTGAGGGCACAGTGAACGTTGATTGCTGAACGGTGATGAAAGAGGTGAGAAAGTCGCCACGGCTGTTGGTAATAGCGGAGAGCAGTGTTTGCGGTGGAATTGTAGACATAGGGTGTAGGCTAGATAAGTTCAAGGAATCGGTCCTCGAAGTCGAGGAAATCATTTCAATATTATTGGAATTGTTCCCAGCACCTGCTGCGTAAACTTTGGCTAATTGTTGTTAGTAAATGTCAGCAGGAAAGGGTTGCCTTAGGGCCTGATATGTGACTGCAGATAGCAAACGTACAAGAAAGCAAGAGTGCTAATATTGGCCCATAATATGTCATTTTGAGGGGAATCATGTTGATACTAACACAATGCTTGGAAAAACAACCACACGACGAATCTTGCTGTCAGAAAGACGAAACTTTAGTAGAGATTATGAGAATCATTGGAGACACATGAAACACAGGTTTGCCGAGATCACAGCCTTGTCCTCTACGTGAGCCGGGGGCGGCATGCTGGGAGAGGCCCGGATATCTAGGTACCCTGACATCTAGAGGACACCGGTAAAGGGTCTAGACACATCAACTGTGTCCAATTAGAAGTCATAGATGCATGAGTATCTGGCTAGCATGCCGTCAATCTGCAAACTCCCGCTGGCATGCCCCATTTGGAAGTGGTAATGTAGGGATTGCAGGTGCGCCCGGTATTGTTTTTCGTAATCATTTACTACGGAAGATCTCGCCATTAAATCTTCTGTTGGGGTGACGTTAGGAATTCGATCCGATACAATGACTTTGTCAGTGCGGCTTTCCGTAAGGGTAGGCGCCATGAAGACGACCACTGTGGTTGCGACGATTCCATGCGTTTCACGAGTAGAGGTCGCGGTGAGTCGGGGCTGAGCACAAGAAAAGCAAATAAGTTGCGTCCAGGGCGTCAGCCCTCGCCTAATCACGTTCAAATGATTCGCCCATGTCTGCGTCCTT
Organism: Lecanoromycetidae sp. Uapishka_2; assembly: GCA_035521555.1. NCBI lineage: Eukaryota > Fungi > Ascomycota > Lecanoromycetes > Lecanoromycetidae sp. Uapishka_2. Next base: position 7,547 of record JASZXT010000777.1, on the reverse strand, counting down.
AGCCCCGCAACCATGCAGCTTAGATCAGCTATCACATGGGAGACCTCAGATACGCATCAAAGCCTTTTACACAATGTGCAAAACCAAATTACCGAACGACCAATTGCGTTCTGCATTACCCTCTAGCTCATGTCTTTCATTTAGGCTGAGGACGAAATAATTGTGATTCCCGTGTTGCCTTGTTTTGCCCTGCCAGCGAAGATACTCGCCGGTATAGATACGTGTTTCAGGCAATCTCTCCAGATGCGAGTGTGCCTGTCAACCAGTGCCACTGGCCTCTTCCTGCATTTTCGCTCTCTCTGGACGCTTTTCTTTCACACCGGAATATCAGTGCGTTGTAAGCCACAGTCTCAGTCTCTGTAAGGATTGCAAGGTCTCACAGCATTAGACCGGCAATTGGAGTCTAAGTCCTATAGGTTGCAATCGCGAAGAAGCTCTCCGGGCGCAATTAGCGGGTAGATATTTCTCAGAGCATGTTGCATGCACGAACGCTACTTGCACATCCTTGTGTCCGTTGCGACCTCGCACTCTTGAGCCCGAAGACTCGACTACTGACACATTCATTGATGTCTTCGACAGCTGCACTTCTAAAGCCGGGCTTGCCTTCCAATCTGTTCGATTCTATTTGGCCGAGGTTCCATCACATCTTAGGTGACATGATGTAAAAAGTCGAATCCCAGATACGCCTGCCTATCAATAGGTCGGGGCAGAAATGCGACGGCAAAGGGAGATCATGCTAGGTCTCCGCATTTGTGCATTGGTTCGACCTGTCAGGTAGCCGAGTATCGTGGACGAGGATCGATCTACATGTCGAAAGACCATAGCAGGCGAGAGACAAACCTTCTTCCAAAAGCGCGATGGAAAAACCGCATTTTTGACATGATAGTGTGCGATCACGAGGTTTTGAAATTTTCCTTTCCAGTGCAACGGATGTGAGTCACTGTCCTTCATCCCCCAGTTCCCGAAGATTGTGCTGAGCCCTGACTCTTCAAACTTTGCACAGAGGCCCATGCCTGCACAATACCGGCAACGGACTGTATCACACCGAAAAAGACTGTCATGAAGAACACAAGCACAGCCACCCAAAACGTGAACCACTGCGTCTTCTTGCGATCGTCCCACCATAATTGCTTGATGTTCCTCGGCTCGGCATCATCAAAGGTCCGCTTTAAAAGTACCAGACGATCTCGCCAGTAAACGAACTTGTCAATCTGACGTTGTGAGCTATTGAGCCGATCACACAGCCCAGCATGGGCATCTACGTGATGCTTTCTCCGTTGCTGAAGGAACCATGGGTTACGCTCTCCCAAGATAGGTGGTATGAGTAGTGAGATCGAGCGAATTGTCTCATCAACCAGACGTGTCGGGAGGGGGCTGGTTGGTGATGCCTTGTGAAGTGATAACGCAGAGACTTGGTGAAAGAGCATGAGCTTGGTATCATCATCCTTGAGAAGGAGATGATCAGCTAGATTACTAGTCCAGACGACTTCGATCCCACCTATCTGCTCTAGGTGGGCAGCTGTAAATGATTGAGGGATCTTGACCATCTCCTCCGATTCGTATTTGTCCGAAAAACATTTGTCGAGAAGTCCAACTCCATCTATACTAAGTAGAATCTGAGAGGGTTGCCAAAATATCGGCTCATCGTACAATAGGCCTTCTGACAATTTGCCCATTGATAACATCGACCAGAGTCCGGCCGCTAGGTCAAGCAAGACCTCTGCAAAACCCCTTTCCCTGGGCTCCCCCTCACGCGTAAAGACTGGGTCTCCTATGATCTTATCCAACAGCTGACTTCGAGTTACATACGTTTGCTTCATGAAATTCATAGTCTCGGTCAGCTGCCAGTGTGTTAACGTTTCGATTTCTCTGTTCGAATTGACCGCTAGTCTGCACAGGAGCGCGTAGCGGGCAAAGAAAGACTCGAAGCCATCATCTTGCGATTCGAAATCTGATGGATTCTGGTGGAGATCGAAGACGCGATTGAGGAAGAAACGGCGAAGGCTCAAGAGTTGCAATGGCTGCGACAACGGATAAGCCTGCAGAGCAGCCTCCATTCCTTGGTTCCAAGTGTCTCTGAGTGATTTCTCGACATTTGCCATGATGTTCCTAAGACTCTGGCTTTGTCTTGTCCGAAGCGAGACCACTCAACTTAGTACCTCGAAGGACAAGTTTCCGCAGAAAGATGGAAATTCAGATGAAGGTTCGACGGTTTTGTTAGCAAATAGAAGGTCGAGGAATGCATCCCTCAAGACATTCTATAATGGTCTACCTAGATCACCTAGGCCACAAGGCTTCCCATCGGACTCGACTTTCTTCTAAAAGAGACTCATTGGTGTCTCTGCTTTGAAACATGCTGTTTTTAGATACTACGGCTTTCGATGGGAGGCTCGGGCGGTTACTAGACTGTGTGTGGGCTGATTTCACTCTATTGCTCAGCCCTACGATGTTGGTGCAAGCTTCATGATTGGCCCAAATGCGGCGTAGCAGAGCATAGCCCAACGGGCAGGAATCCTTCGATCCTACGCCAGGTTGACCTCAACTCATCCCTCTCAGTGCTTCCTCTCTTGTACAAACATCGCATGAGATGTGAAAACCCATACACTCGTTTGATCAAAATCACGGTACAACAATGAAGCTCTCCGCTTTCCTTCTCCTCTGCTTCTCCGCCATCCCCCTCGTCATCTCTGCGCGTCCAGTCGGCGCACCCAACGGCCTCCAACAAGTCCTCGGCACATCCCCTAAGCCAGCCCCACCTTCATCGGTAAACAGCTTCTCAAGCTCCAGCGACCTTGAATCAAATTCGGACGACTCTACCAAATCCAAGAAATTCTCACTCTCCTCCTTCGGCAATTCCCTCAAAAAGCTAGCACCAAAACCCACTTCAGAGTTTCGCTGCCACCGCTACCCCAAGAACAGCATCTTGAGCGAGTTGTCAGGTTATGTGACGAATTTGCTGCGAAGGCACCGCGAAAATGTCCTTGGGGGTACAGGAGGTCAAGATCATGACTTGATTCCAGAGACGTGTTATGCTGGGTATGAGAGCACGGAAGTGTCCCCTTCGATATACTTCAAGGCATTGAAGCCGAGGCAGAAGAGTGTGGTGGAGAAGTTATTTAGGAATTATGTCGTTGCGAAGTTCCCGAATGTGAAGATTGTGACGACCAGTAATGCACTTGCGATCGTATTGGAGGAGAGGCCAGGGCTGAAGCGGAGGAATACTGTTTGATAGGGTTCACGTATGGATGACCTGTTTTTAGGGATTTGTGTGCCTTTTGGTGTCAGTTGAAGGCGTTCTTCATGGGATGGAGGCCATTTATGACCGAACGACCAGGGATAAAAATTGGATATGTCAAGGTTTGACTTGATGTTTGAAATAGACTTTTCACAGACAAGATGTGGGTTTTGGCTTTTAGGGCTGCGGTAATGTACTTTGAACCGTCTCCTGTACAGATGCCTTGGCTTCAAACCTCGCATTCATACCAATGATACACCTTACAATATCCCAATTATCTTCATGACCCACCCAGTCGCACACAACGATACCTGTACTGCCATCACCGACTGGACTTCCTTCCTGTCCTTCTGTGTCCGGCGCATGGTGTCTTGTACACAGGTAGTCGACGATCGCTGGATTGAGCTTTGCCGCGATCTTGTCAGGCCAACAATTCTGCTTCCAGAAGTTGCTCGCGGTAAGGAAATTGATGAAGAAGGGCTGCTTGTCTCCAGAGCAAGCACAGCACGCTGCACGCTCCAAATGCTCAATGGCGTACTTAATCTTTTCCTGGATTTTCTCAGTCTCCGACACCTCATAGAAGTCTTGGATGCAAATGTCGCCGCTAGGGCAAAGAGCGTTAGGTGTATTATCTGCCCAGGCATCGGCGTTAATGCACCATCCGGCACCACCCCACTCACTCTTCAACCCTTCTTCGAGGGTGAAGCGGCGGATAAGAACTATCTTACCTCTTGCCTCGCCGAGGGTAGGTATCCGTGGAGCTGTGAACCAATAATTGACATCTCCTGCGTAGTGGTCTCGCATGATACGGCTGAGCTGGGCATCAGTTGCACCTCCTGGTCCTTCTCGCTTCACAGACATGATGACGGTTTCACGAGGATTTTGCTTCAGGAAGAGGAGCACTTCTTCCAACAGTGTTCGGAAATACCGCTTCCCTGTCAATGAGATAGGAAAGACTCCATGGACGAGGATCAATCCATCCTTGCTAGGGTCTAGGGGACTCTCGGGTTGGACGCGAATATCAAGAAAGCGTACACCTTGCTGTAATTGTTCACGGACAGGGGCTATCTGGCAACGAACAGATGGGAGAGCGCGGTGGTATGTTGGTGAGTTGTGTGTACCAGGGATCGAGATAGCTGACAGTAGCGTTTCGCCCTGCAGATTCTTCATCCAGGAAGTGGTTTGATCACGGTAAAAGATGGCAAGGTGATGATGTTCAGGGTGGTAGACTGTGGTGAAACTGAAATGGGGGTCTGTAGTCAGTGGCATCAAGATTTGAGCATTGCAAGTTGGTTTTAATATGTTCGTCTGATACATTTCTCCGCCAATCTCAATAAATACACTCAATGACTGACGGGGTACATTTGGCGCTTTGATGTTCGCCTTGCGGGCTTTGAAAGGCTCGACAACTAGGGAGACGTCTTCTAGATGGGTCCGTGGGGGTTTTGCTCCCGCAGGCGTACTCCATAGACTCGTGACATTGGAGAAAGATGCTCCACCATGCAGCGTGTGGTGTAGATCATGAATCTCGTAATGCTTGATGTTTATGGTGGCTGATGTAAGATTACGGATAGTCATTGGTAGAGATTCCATGTTGAAGACTACTCTGTGCAGAAGCTCCGTGTAAAGTTGAAATATGTGATAAATGTGCCTGATTGCGATCACATCGTGTGCAACAATGACGAGGGTACTATGCAACAATGACAAGGGTACTCGTGATACCTATGGTCGAAGAATTGAAAGGAACGTCTAGGGAAAATCCTATAGCTCAGTCATTTTACAGGTCACTAACGCGAAAAGTGCTGAGAATGTTCTCAAACCCTTCTTCGAAGCAACATTGCTGGTATTGCGCCAACTTGGTGAGGGAGTTGTCTGAGGATGCGGCTTGCGCAACCACGAGTCTGAGATGTGCGCGTGACAGTATGTAAAGTACCCGCGAAAGTAGCGTCCAATGATCAACTTCAAGCCACACTAACTCCACGGGCAAAGACTTTAAGAATAAATGCTGCCAGGCAAAAAGCTAGACTGACTTCTTCTCTATATTTTTGTCACCAGTTAGTTTGCGGTACGTCTCATGATTTCGAAGATATATTGGTTACTGGGAGGTCAGTTTCAACGTGCTGTTCGGCCTTTGAAGTTAGATCCACATCGATATTGGCGGGAGCTCAGCCAGAGATGGCTTAGCGCAGTCCTCTTTATAAGCTTTGTATGTATTCAAGGATTTAAGGAACCGTCTCCGCCTAGACTTCCTTCTCCAACCAAGGGAACATCCCGAGCCTCTGCTTCATACACCATCTTGACAATTCAACACACTCATCGCGACCGTACAGGAATAACTACTCCCCAGGCCTCTAGCACCATGTCTCGCGAAGCCTACGCCCCACCACAGCTCCCAACCCAAACCTCCACTTATGGCTCCACCTCTGCCTTAGCGGAGCCCACGACACAGTATAAATGCGGCCAGTGCACGCAGAAAGTCGAGCTGAAGAAAGGGGACCCAATACGTTGCAAGGAATGTGGGCATCGTATACTCTACAAAGAACGGACAAAGAGGTGTGCATACCTTTGAGGTGAAGCTCCTGGGTTACATGTGAAGCTGACTGGTTGTGGTATGGTAGAATGGTGCAATTTGAGGCGCGGTGACGGGAGAGACAAGGATTGGAAAACATACTCTGGAGAAATATCCTATGAGAATGTGGACTTTTGGGAATACGAGGACGCTGCTGGACAATTTTACGAGATACCCTATGAAACCCAGTCTCAAAACGCTACGAAAATGCGGCAGCAGTATTGCGGACGAGCTACGCATAATCCCTAGCTCAAAGGGTGAATGCCTTGGTTGCCCAGAAATGTACCTCGTAGCATGATATATGGCGCTTGGTACTGATTAAGGACGACCATGCTTAGAAAGGCCCCTGCACTGATACCCTCAAATGACTTTGCTCGCTACAGTCTTCACACCCGATTGTCTTCGAGCGAGCCTTGATAGACCTCCCTCCAGATTTCTGAGATCAAGTCAAGCCTTTAGGTACCGATATAGGGGCGCGCAGTCTGTTGAACTAATCTCTTCTGTTCCGACATTGGACTCCCTGACTCCTGCATACGCTGTCGCTCTCTATCGGTATCTAGTAAGTATGACAACGACAGCCTGACTGCGTCTGACTTCATCTATGCTTCGATACCCACAACCCTCACGTTTCCGTCACTCCTTACTGCCATTTTCATTTTCTCACCACCATACACCCAATTCACTTCCCAAGGATTTTCCCCCAAAAAAACACGATCTGTGCCAAGACTACCCTTGACAATATCACATACACGGCTGACACTATGGCTATCGAATGGCTTCAGCTCTCCAGATAAGTTCGAAAATCCACGAACGACACGGTCACCACAGAAATGGCTGCACACAGAACATATACCATCCTCCACCGCTTATGTTGGCGTACGTGATAGATTCTCAAAACCTCCAAGACTGCCTGACGCTCCCGATTGCTCAACAGTGGACGACATTCTTTGGAATCATCGTCAAGAATCCGCCGCCACTTCTTGATGGCCGCGGTAGTCGACACGCCTCCACGCTCGTCTTCACGGAGTAATTTGTCCATTCGATCTTCGTAATGACGCTTTGTCCTGGAAATAATTCGACCATCACTCCAAGCTTGATCTGCGATCGCCCTGTAACCTCCACGTCTTCTCGTCTCTTCGGTACGTTGTCTGCGTTCTGGGGTAGACTCGTGCAGTAGTATACTGATAAGATTCAAGCCACCGAGTTTATTGACTGCGAGCCGGTGATATGCAATGGTTTTGAATTCGATGAATAGACCGTTCAATTCTGTATCTTCAGACAAGCATGGATCTTTTCTCAGGTCCTTTTTATAGCCATGAGTAGACTTTGAACGATTTGTGATCAGGAGGAAAGGCTTGAATGGAAGGAGTCTTCTCCGACTGGATTGCATACATTTTGCAAACATACAGCCTAGTGACAGCATAATCAATGAATCCAATTAGAGACACGGATGCAGTCAAACACTGTGATAGCACAGCATGGCTGTCCTGAATTGAAATATGACACTCCATGACCAGACATCGATATAGAGTAGGTATGCAAGGGACAGAGAGATCAACAGTGCAGTGAAGCGCGTCTCGGTAAATTCCGAGGCTTCAAGATCTCGCACGTACTTGAGCTAACTAATCCAATTGTCAAAGTAAATTGTTGTTGCGATTTCAAATTGATCCCAGCAAACTCACGCTCAAAGGCCCCATCTCCATTTATTCAATCCTTCCAACCTACCTCCGCTCCCACCATGCC
>JASZXT010000776.1:0-11658 GCA_035521555.1 Lecanoromycetidae sp. Uapishka_2 | reverse complement strand
GGGAAGGAGGGAGAGGATGGAGAAGGTGAAGAGGAATGAGAGGAAGCAGAGGAATAATGAGAGGAAAACAAGAAAGAGTGGGGGCGGGTGAGCAGATGAGAGGAGCATTTGCGAGATATGATGCATAGCTGGTCGCACTTTTCATTGTATAAAATCCCTGGTATAGCGCCATTTCGAGGGATTGAAGATTCCGACATTGAAACTTTCGAATTGAAAGTGACCAGACTTCACGATCTATCAAGATTAAAGACATGAGTACACGCTCTGCAGCCAATGCCTTGAGTTCATGGTCAGGAATTCAATTCTATTGAGAGGATCAGGGCAAGCCCAGGATCCGAATAGCTGCGAAAAACGTATGTTAACCTGTTGATGATCGAGGCCTTTGCGGTACCAATCCGTCAGATACAAATAATGAAAATTTGCTGAGAATACTCCGACTTGATTAAACAGATAGCAATATACGGAATCCCAATGACGAACATACCACATACTTTATCGTCTATTTTTCAATGCAGTCGGCTAAAGCTACCCTCGCGGCTGCCATCAGTTTTTCTTGTTGTACATTCCATTCAGCCTCGATATCGTTCAATGATCTTTTCTTCATCGCCTTCCGGATCTTGCCTTGGTCGACTCGCGCTTTCTCAAATTTAGATATAAGATCTTGTCGTAGGTGGTCTACTTTTGCTTTCTCTGTATCGACACATTTTTGGCGCTCCTTCTCGTATCCGCTGATAAGATTGTTACCACCCGTAGCATAGTCTTTGACCATGTCTTTGAGAGCTATTTCCTCGTCAATCAGATGCCGTACTAGGCGCTACATACAAGTTAGTACTATATACAGCATATCAATCTTTGGGAAGACGTTACGTGTGAGATATGGGACAGCACTTCAAGCATGTTGCTCTGATGTGGTTCATAAGCTTTCCGCCAGTGCGCCAGGGTTTCTCCATCGCTGTCCTGGCTCGATGGCTCACTCGAGTTTGATGCATCTTCAGAGGAGCTAGACCCTGAAGAGGTAGTTTTACCTGGTACGAATGGCAAATCTTTTCGCTTTTTGGGGGGCGGTGTAGGCTCCACTAAAGTCTTGTCTGGATCCTCGGTGAATGCTTGTGAGCTTCTCTTCAAGCCAATAGTCGTCTTTTGTTTATTGGCTTGGTCACTTCGATGTCGCGCATCCATGTCGCTCGCTTTACGCAGCGCCTTCATGAAAGGTCCCGAGGACTTTTGTGAAGCACCCATAAAAGGGTCTTGCGGTTGGCTTGGTACGATGTGCTCGTTGGTCTGCGTGTTGACAATTGCGCCATTATGGTAGACATGATGCACCGGCATGGTGTCCAGTGCTGAAGGTGCGTGAGGCGAGCTTGGTAGCTGCTTGCTGTTACCCGGATACTCCTTAGATTTTAGGGCGATACTTCCAGACATGGAATTATCCTGGGGTAACGGTAGAGTGGGCTCATTCCAATCATCCTGCACTATGAACTGATCATCATCAATTTCAGCAAGACCAGCCTGTGCAAAGACTTTCTTGACTTCGCGATTGTCTGAGTGGTTTTCCAGAATCGTAATGGGGTCGTTGCGAGAGTGTACAATCGGCATTGGACTCCCGTTGGCCATCACTCGCGTACCCTGAGAACTTGGCCGTCGCACTTCTGCCCGAGGCCCATTCGGGCTAGGCTCTGGGAGCATCTGAGGCACATGCTTGTGTCTTGTAGGAGGTGTATCAACGTCTTTCTTCTGTCTCTTTGGGGCATGATGTCGCTCCCAAGGCGCAGGATTGTCTAGGTATGGGAAAAACTTCCTCTTAACAGGGGGATTCTTCTGAGCAACTATCTCCTCGGCCTCATGATCTTGGGTAGCACGCCGCAATTCCTCGTTTGATACCGTACCCTGGTTCCTTGGACCTGACGCACTAAAGCAAACCATGGGTACCCTACGGACTGGCTTGGGTAAAGGAGTGGCTTGCCGTAGGTCGCTTGCATTGATAGACGTTGTCTCGACTATTTTCGGCGGGGCATTTTCACGTCCATGCTGCTTCGCTTGAATTACAAGGGCTGCTTCGGACCTTTCTCCTTTTCCTTGACGAGGAACAGCTGGGGCATCAGTGTTGATGGTCTCTTGTGGTATTCCGACGGCAGGGGTACTTTTTCGTGGCCTAGATTGTGCCTTGTGAAGGTCCTTCGTTTGCCTGGCTAGCTCTACTTTACTCTTTATTGGTGGACTGTGATTGATGGCTTGGTCAAGTTTTTGAGGGGCTTGGAAATCCTCTAGAGTCTTCTGCAGCGTAGGCTGTCTGGTCCTCGGAGCCGCAACAGCCTCCAATGGCTCCTTTTCCGGCTCCATAATGCCTCTCCTCTTTGGAGATCGAGGATTCTCTTGCAAACCTGAATTGTCTCCTGCTTTGACAGGGATCCCAGTACCTACTGACCGTTCAGATTGCCCGAGTGATGGAGCTGCTTTGGCTCGCGCAGCCTCAGGTTGATTGGAAGCGACGGCGTTGGAAGTCTTCTTCCCACTAGAATGTCTATTCTGAGTTTTTCTTTTCTCCTTCACCTGTTCATGGCCACTTTCGATCTCTGCTGCGAGGATACTCAATTTGTCTACGAATGGATCTCGTCCTCGAGTGCTGCGATTAATTGATTGGTCCATGACAGTCTCTGACAGGGCAGGAACCTCATTCGAAGTAGGATGTGAGGCTTGTTCCCTCTCTCCTACCATGATGACAGCTTTAAAGTTTTCTGGTTGCTCCTCATGTGCACTGCCCCTACCATTCTTCTCTGTCTTGGAGGAAGCGACTTCTATATTTGGAACACTGTCTGGGACCAATGTTTGATTGGAGTCGTTGGCGTTGTCTTGGCCAGTGGTATTCTTATCGCCAGACGTATTACATAAAGGTGCTTGCTCTTGCAATTCCATCTTTTCAGCCATTGATGGATCGCTTTTTGCCGGTAGAGGAGTTTCGAGAAGCTCATTGCCCCGAGGTTCAGGAATCAGGTTGACGTTTTCGGGACTGCTGGCGTCTTCCTCAATGGAGTCGTGCACAGGTCTCAATGTTGGCTGAAGGTTTCTGGAGGGGGATCCCCTTTGAGGATGCTCCCGAATCGGTCCGTCTATGGCTTGCGGTCGTCTATGCTCTTCTTCTTGAAAGCTGTCGCTATCACCCCTCGTGGTAGGCCGAACATTGGCTATCTCGGCGGGATCCAATCCATGAGACTGAGTAATTGCAGCAGCTGACGACCTTTGTTTCGGCTCCATGGTCGGCTCCGTGGTCAGCTCTGACTCATCGTCAACGATCTCATCAGAGTCCATGATATGTTGTATTTTCTTGTTTGCTACTGTAGCGGCCTCTCGTCTCGATCTCGGCTGGGTCAGGGCAATTGGCGCGACATTCCGTTTTACATCTGGCTTTACTGCTAATTGAGACTGAGCCTTTCTTGATTGGCCTTGATTCTGCTTCCGCTGAGGGTTTGCCTTCTTAGACTGCCTCTGAGCTTTCTTGCCTTTCTCCGCTTCATGGACCGGGCTTTTTGACTTTTTGACAGATTCTGTGGCCGCAGATTGTTGTGGTTGCGCTTCAACGTCGTCCTCACTGGGCACAAGACCTGCGTCCCACATCAAGTCGTTGTCAGCATTTCCGGTATCATATCCTTGTTCTCTGGGCTCCGCCGGCTTGGTTAGACTATTTGGGGAAGCACTGGGGTCCTGCTTAGTCTTGTCTGCAGAGTCTAAACCCAAGTTCTTTCCCCGAGCCTTCGTAGCCCCGGCAGACGATTCTCCCATAATGTGTGGATGGTCTGTTGGATTTTGGCGAGCTGAATTTTTTCCAAGTTCATTGTTCGAATGTTTCAACTGAGCAGTTTTCTTGACCTTTTTTCTCTCTAAATTATTCGAGGTATTCGGTGCTTTCTTGAGTTGCGCATTCACTTTCGCAGGAAATCCTCCCCTCGGAGTCTTCCCAGGTCCCTTAATAAGCTTTTCTTTTGCAATGTTGGTTCCGCTCGAGGCTGATACTGATTCAACACTGTTTGCTTCGATCTTTCCATTCTCGTTTTGCAGGCGTTTGCTCAATTTCGGGGGGCGGCTCTCGATGTTTGCCTTTCGTGTATCTGCACCCGAAGCTACATTTCCCAGTGCTTCATTAGACTGGGCCAATTTTGAGGGGTCTACCACGCTGCAGACTCGTCTCAAAGCTTTATCAGGCCTTGGTGACAGATCGTACGCGCTATCAAAGCCATTTTCTCCGCCATGCGAGACGTCTTCATCTTGCACTGTCCCGCGGCGCCCTGTATGTGACTTCGGTGAGGTCTGTGGGCCAGACCCAGGCGCGTTGATATTATTCAAGATATTTCCACGCACGCTAGCCTCCCAAGCAATTGGGTCAATGATAGTGTTGGCTTCAAACTCGTCTTCGTTCAAACTGCAATCAATTTCCTCTAACGCCTTGCTCACGTTGGTCCCAACCCATAGCGTATCGTTATTGTATTCAGCCTGCAGCTCCCGAGGTCCGCTAGTTGGAGGGTTTTGCGTTACCAAGACAGTTGCTCGTCGAGCTGTTTCCCTCAAATCATCATCAGTCAAAGAGGTGTTTGCCAGTCCACTATTGTGGAGAGGTCCGGATGTATTGATCCCTGTCGATTGGCCGGTCTCTATGGATTTGCGCTCGACAGGTATCGTATGCTGAATAATCCTTCTCGCAGTCTTTGCATCACCTTCGGACATGAATGCAAGCGCAATCACGGAATCATTGTGACCAGCAGCGTTGACGTAGTAGCAATATCTGAGGTCTCTGCGAAACGCAATGACCAATCCGTATGTCGGAGTTTGCGATTGGGTGCTCAAAACTTGGTCTAGAGTCACGCTTTGGACTTTCTCGAGTGGTACATCGACATATATTGCTGATTCCGTTGAAGAAGCGGTAACGATGATGTTGAGGTTGTCCGACATGGTGACCAAAATTGCTGAGTCGCCTACGGTCTCATATCTCGTATTGCCAATGAGAACGGCGTGTGCAAACAAAACGTCGGACCTGCTACAAGAATTTCAGTCGGCAGACCAATCATAAGCCCGCTTTCTGGATCACTTACTTCTGTGCAAGGACGTGACCCAAAGATAGACAATCAACGAAATCTTCGAAGGCTGTGATCCACTGGATATCATGGTATCCACTCCTGGGAAATTTCGCAAAGAGCTCCTGGTCAATCTCTGTAGGCCAAAAGGCTTCGGGCGACACGCCATCGTTGAGCATGTATAGGATCATTGAGCCAGCGATCAGCTTGAGTATTTGACAGCGGCCATGTTTTATGACGTCGCTTAGGGTTCTCCTAGCAGCTAATGTTAATTTGAGGGATATGATAGCGGAGTGTCTGCGAAAAGCTCACAGTATATTGACGTCAGACCTCAATATATCGGCAGTTTCCCGGCTGTTTTGTAGTAGCTCGAATGCGAGGATACCCATCTGGAAGGCTGGATTAGACGTAGTGCCCAATAGCGGTAGCGACAAGACGGGACCTTACCCATCGTCGGCGCTGCTCAGGCGAATCATGACTTAAGAAGGCTTTCATTAAGGCACCGAAAGCCCTAAGACCGACGAAATCCTTCTTGCTCTGCTTCATAGCTGTCGCTTCTTTAGGGTCCGACTGCCTTTCGTGCACTGCTTCCTAAGGTATCCAACCTCGGTGAGTGCGTGACATGGACACGTAAATTGTGACATAGGATCATACCGACAGCAGAAAAAGGCCTCGCTGTTGAGCTAGACATGTTTGAGAGTGTAGGAACACGCTGCATAGTATGAGGAGGCCCTTGGAATCAAGCCGGCTGCAGACATCCGACCTCTCGATGGCACGTACAAAAGCTTCCACCTCTCTCTCACTGTGGTGTGAGACTTGCTCTTGGTATTCCCTGACTGTCACCAGTGTATTTGGAGGAAGACTATGCAGTGCGTTAGAGGTGAACAAGCCTGCAGATGGGGACAACGCAAGGTCCGCTGCTGCTGAGTGGAAAGGAAGTGACTTACGTGACAGTGCCAATGGGCTCACATGCATTTTCGAAGTAATTGGCAAGCTCAAGCAGAGGCGATTTTTCAGCGCCCAACCGCCTGACGGAGCCGCTCGCCATTGTGATTGGAAGATAGTATTCTCATTACTTGGTGCGTCTTTGAGGTATCATACCCTGTTCTGTAACAGCATGAAGATACCAAACCCTGAGATAGGTAGCTAGTTGCATTTCATTACAGTTTTGATGGCATATTTCATCATATCATGTCACAGAATGAGCTAAGAAAAGAGCTTTTCTAAATCTGGAATCGTTGAGCTTAAGGTAAGGTACCGTAATTTAACAATCTGTCAGAACAAGATCCTTAGCTTCGCTTGCAATACCTATTCTGCTGTCGTTGTTTTATGCATTTAAGAGTATTTAGAAAATTTGCATCCCCATACTTCGGATCAGAGATAGACATGGCGCTCAAGACTGAGCTCCTCGAAGGCAGACCAAGCCACACCAACATTGGACGAAGCTGTGGCGATCATGTAATCCTCTCGAAACGCTGCTATCTCCAGCTTGACGTCGTTCACCCTCTTCCCATTGAACCATGTTTCGACACCAGTACAAGTTTGACCCCAATCAGTGTCTCGTTGAACGCCGTGCAGCAATTGACTGGTGGGCATAGGCACTTGCACGTTACGGAACTCTAGTTCTTTCAGCCAGTGCGCTAACAGAGCTTCCCCTATTCGCCATTTCGCCGTCAGCATCACCATTCACAGATGTGTCAGGAGTGATGAGACATATTAGAAGGGTATGCTACCCAAAAGATACTCCTGAAACATGTCTCGCAACCCCCAAAAGGTTCCGGAGAGGGATATTTTTAGCTAGAAAAGACTTACCGGTCATCTTTACATAGGCTTCTTTGAGGCACCAGTGGGCATAGAAGTGTCGTAGTTGAGCTCTGATCTTCCCCTGTAAATCACTCTGCATGGGGGGCTCAAAGCCAGCTATGTCATTGATCTCGCGGTCTGAAAACACCATTTCATAAATATTAGCCCAAGCTCGAAATCCATCTTTCATTACAGTCGCAGAGTCCTTCTCCCAATTCATTTTCACAACATCCACCCCAAGTTTCACCGCTGTGCCTGGGCATCCCACCAGGGCAACAAGAGTACCATGATGGGAGACGTTGAACTCCAAGGATCTGCCCATTGGATCAAGTGGTTTGTAGCATGGCTTTTTGTTACTGTCCGCGCTAATTACAGCTTCAGACCAGGGTATCCCACACGTCGATGCTATGGCACGATGCTTCAGAAGGAAAGAGCCCAGAGAAAGCTTTGCGTCGACTGGTCTATAGAATTTCAAGACTCTAGCGCGCTCCTCGGTGGGAAGCAGCATTAGAGCAATTTGAGCATCCTCACCCACAGCCCATCGCGCGGTTGCTTCTCTTGATGGCTTGGACTCTTCAACAGGGGTTTGCCACAATTGGTCAACATCGAGGAGCCATCGATACACTTCGCTCTCAGCCATCATCAAAGTCTGGAGCACAAGACGTCGTCGCTCTTCAACAGTAAGCATACGAAGTCGGTCTCATTGTGCCGAACGAAAGCTCTCAAGACCTTGTCCTCAGCCGCTTTTATCCCTAGAAGATTTCGATTTCGGAGAGCTGAACACCGAACATTAATGCTATTCTGGACCAAGCAGTCGTATAGCTAAGTCCCGCGACAATTAGCAGTGTGCACTTATGAAGTAGAGTAGTTGTATGTACTTTCTAGCGAATGACAACCGCTATAATTCTATCCGCGAACTCATTGCTCCAAAATTTGATACTGCATAATTAAAGCAGGGCAGCTCACTAAAAGACTAGATTATTCTATCCGAATCAAAGTGTCCTCTGCAAAATTAGATTCGATCCGAAACTTCCCGAATCGTACAAATTAGGCTGCCTCTCATCCTCGCAATCCTCACCATGGACTCTACTGCATGTCACAAACGCTAGCATTTGAATATCACCACTATCTTAATCTGCGTTAGCGATAATAACAGAAACTTGAGAAATTCTAAATAAGTTCTTTTCTCCCTATTGATCGTCACAATGCCCGTGCTCGGCGACGAATTTGATAGAGCCATGTTAATTAATCTCTACTATTTGCAATGGTTACTCTAGCATTCCGAACTACACTCCCAAGCACTAACATCTTCTCTAGGACATGGCTTTTACAAAGTATCAGTTTGGCTTATTGCATTTATGTCTCAAAGAAGAATCTCTACTCATTACCAACGTCAGTCTCTGTCTCACATCCCTGGATAATATAGAAGTGCTGTCTTCGAAACTGATCTCTTTTGTAGGAAACCTTGGGAGACTGTGTGCGGGAACATATCAAACTTCGTCGTGACTGCTATCTGGTATCAATGGATTAGGAGATCAGTAGATCCAGAGTTAAAGCTTGTCAGCGGGTTATGGGTTCTGGTAATTGATGTTGTGAGTCTTGCGGGCTTTTGCGAGGCCCTCAGATACTATTACGCGGCGTGGAAGGGGTTCAGAGACAGAGGCAGTGGGAGAGACGTCGAGATTTTGAACGACGTGCAGGTAGTGTGAGCTTCGAGGTCGGAGTACAGACATGTTAGCTTGACATCAAGTCTATCGACCCAATTCAGACCGAATACTTGCAGTCGTTCATTCCATGCTCAGTCATTTGATATCGATTCTATGAGCAGCGTCTCAGGCTTATAACTCATCAATAATCCACTCCTTTCCATCGTGGGATTGCAATACATGACCTTGGGAGCTATAGATGAAAGTTGATTGCCGTATTTCAAGCCTGAGCCACAAGATCCTCTACTCACGAGTCGATCGTAATGGCAGTCAGGACAGCAAGCATCTCAAACCTTAGCATGCCGCACACTTCCGAAGGGTCCAAACACCGGCGTAAGATCGATGGGTACATTTACTTGCGAACATTCATTTTCATGGCATGCGGACTATCAATACTGTTAGAAATTTTACCCAGGCAATCGAAGCACATGATAACAACCCCAGTATTCCCAGCGAAATCAACACAGGGAGAGGTTGACCCGACCAATGATACTAAGGGTCGCACCGACCAGCTTGTAAAGCCCATTGTCTGCTGCATACCTGAGACATAGTACCTCTGTACCGTCGATTTCTTAGACACGATGCATTACGAAGCGTGACAGCCTGCTGTCTAAGACCTTGCTCTTTCTCGAAATCCGTTCTACACGTTTCAGCCTCGCGTGCCTGATCATTCTCATTGCCATTACCAGCTGCTCCGCCCGGAAACATAAGCTTCCTCCATTTTGGATCCCTAGGTGTTAACCCGGATCCTAGGTCCAACCATTTTGTGATAACAATTGCGAGGCCATCACTGCCCATATCGAAAACTTCAAGTTGAAACTCAAACTTGCACAGGGAACACACACGAATCCTAGGATCTTGTGGCTTCTCTGATCTTATGCGATACTCATTCAAGCTTAGCTTGACCAGCTCGAACAATTCGCCCTCTTTAGCTTCGAGATGAGCACAAGGATAAACGCATTTTGCTCGCTCGAGCGCCAGAACAGGATCTCTCGTATGTAAGACCGCCCAGCTCTGAAGTCGAAGACATAGTCGAGCCGGCTCCTCGCATACCCGAGCCTCTATGGATAGGAGGGTCGTTCGTCGTGCCATTGACTGGCTCTTGCCAAACTCGTTGACCTGAATGAACGATAAGTCCTCTGTGGAGATACCGTAGCGGGGGCCAAGATGGTAGCGTAACATTACTAGCTGCAAATGATGGAAATGGAGGTTATAATAGACAAATGCTTCGTGCACATTGAAGTAAGGTTGAAGAACACCTTCGGCTATGGCTTCGTCGCACCTCAGTGGGTCTGATGGATAATGTAACGGACCCGGTTGCGCAACACGGTCGCGTGCATGGAGATGCGAGCATGAGTGGCAGAAGAACCAGTATGGGAGGTCACGTGTAAGAGTACTGAGGAACTGCTCACGCTGTTCTGGTACCTTTTCACTGGTACACAGGAGAGGCCAGTAAGTGGGACCAAGGAGCACAGATAGCCTGCGGTTGATGAGAGCAAAGTTGGCAGCGTCGGAAAATGGAAGCTGATTTGCTATCATCTGAAGGAGCTCCGATGGCAAGGCTCCAAGTCTGCTGATTGCGACAGCAGAGTCATTTCTCGTGGCATTCTCGAAGTTGTCAATTGAGCGGTAGCAAGACCAAGGCAGGCAGACTGGTGGCAACGTTTAAGCAGCGGAAGACGTGAAATTCGAAAAATGTTCGATTATTTGTTTGAACAGCGTTGGGATTACTCTGGCATATGGATGCTAAAAGCCGGGGTATGTGGAAAATTTGATCTCGTAGTGTATTGATAATGTTGGTAAAAGGTAACATTATAGATCTCGATCTCTGCCTCCTGAATCCATTTGCCCCACTGCTCCACTGCTCAATAAGATAGCTTGGAATAGCATGCTGTTGATCCTTGGATGCTCGAGATGGCTTGCATTTCTTTAACGTCGGGGAAATGCCGGCAGAGCTAGGACTAGTGAAGTTTATGGATGACGATGATCTATGTAGCTGTAAAAAGCGGTATCAGCATATCATGTTCGGGGTCTCCAGATTCATAATGGTTCTAACAAAAGCTGTTACATATATCCCATCTCCGAGACCATCATGAAAGGATCTAGTCTACCAAGCTACTCGGCATAGTCATGTCAATAGACAATAACAATACCATCGTAGGGCGCCATGCCTACGCCGTCACCAAGAAAGTACAGAAAGTGAGGACAGCCACAACCTCCACAGAACCAAAGACATGGACCACAAATCTTCCTCACCCTTCAAAACGACGCAGAATCAGATCACTAAGCGAACGCCCCTACAATCTAGAGTCAGCAACACTACAAGAACTCGGAGGAGGTCCAAAGCAACCAGAAACCGTACTCTATCTAGCCTACGGCTCAAACCTCTGCGCAGAGACCTTCCAAGGCAGGCGCGGCATACGTCCCATATCCCAAGTGAATGTCGTCGTGCCAGAGTTAGTCATGACATTCGATCTAGCTGGTGTTCCCTACGTGGAACCTTGCTTCGCAAACTCCAAATACCGCCTCCAAGAACCCAAAGTACCTCCCTCAAATCCAGAAACCGCTTCCCTCCTCCCCACCTCGAAGCCCGACTATCACAAGAATCGCTGGCATAAAGGTCTCGTGGGCGTCGTCTATGAGGTTTCCATATCAGATTTCGCACATATAATAGCAACAGAGGGCGGAGGAGCTAGCTATCAGGACGTCCTTGTCGATTGCTATGACCTCGCATCTACAGACCCAACCATCCCAGAGCATCCTACCTCCGAGCCTTTCAAAGCACACACCCTCTACTCGCCCGTCTTCCCCCCCGGTGAAAAACCGCCCACGGAAGGTGGACGATTCTCGAGGCCGGATCCAGATTACGCACAACCATCCGCGCGATACCTAAAGTTGATCAACGATGGCGCCGATGAACACGCCTTACCAGAGGAGTATAAAGCATATTTGAGACAGTTGAGAGCGTATTGTATTACTACCCAAAAGCAGAGATTGGGAGGATGGATCTTTGCGATGGTTTGGTTGCCGTTTATTAGGCTGGTGTTTGGGCTGAATGATACTTTTGGGGATGAGGATGGGAGGGC
>JASZXT010000775.1:0-11674 GCA_035521555.1 Lecanoromycetidae sp. Uapishka_2 | reverse complement strand
GTTGAGTGGGTTGATTTGATGGGTGGGTTGTTGGATGTGGGGGGTGTGGGCGAAACGGAAGATACGAATTGTGCAGATGTGGTAGAAATGCCTTGAGGCATTCGTATTATAAAAGCATCCATGAGCCTTCATGTGCGTATTGGAAAAAAGACTAAAAACTCCATACACATGCAGGTCTCTCACCCGGAACCCGGTGTCCAAAAGACTAGTGATCACGAAAAATCCTCCCCTTTCTCTTCAATACTCTCCTTCACGCGCAATAGAATCGTCGTCTTCCATTTATCTAACTTACTCAGCTGGTCGTATTGAAAGAGCTTATCTGTTCGCCATTTTGCAGTCAGCATTGCTATTCGAAGGATTATTAGGATGTCACGTTGGGAAAATCCGGGGAAGATGTATCGTGAACCCAGAAAGATTACAAATAGGAGAAGGTGACCACGAAACGACGTACCTGCAAAGGCTTCTGGTTCGCCTTGCTCGACTGCTTCAGATAGGTCGACCAGGAGTTGGTGCTCGCGCGTTGAGGCGAAGGTGGGGTCGAGGTCTCGGTAGGACGAGAGTGCGCGGGAGGTGGCTACCATATCCTGTAGAGGGTCATGGTGGTTAGGGTGGGAGCTAGTATAGAAGGAGAGGTGCAGGGCATACATTTGTTGCGAGATGGCACATGCCAGCTTTAAGAAAGTAGTCTTTCACTGACCACTTCATCAGATTGTTGCTGACTGATGACTTCGCGACCTTTTCGTAGTTTTCTATGGATTTGTAGTAGTCACCTTCGATTGCTGCTAGGTCGGCGACTTTGAGGAAGAGCTTGTTGGCTAATCTGCAAATGATATGAGCGTCCGCTCTTCATTCGTGAGACCTCATGCCTGGAGTCCAGACTTACGCCTCGGCATGATCTGCCTCAAACCAATTCGCAGCCGTTTCGTATGCCTCTACTGCCCTTTTCTCATCTGCGATTTCCACCTCATAGATCTCAGCTAGATTTTGTTGCTGCGTCGCTGCTCTTCGGAAATTCCCCTTTCCTGTGTAGTGGTTAATTGCTTGCTGGAGCACCCGTGCTGCGTCTTCCGGATCTGTCTTTCTGTATGCCTTATAGGCTTCTGTGAGGGTGTCTGCGGCGTCATCAGGTTCGTTTAGTTGTTTCGTTTGAATGGAGGCGCAGCGCTCGAATGCTAGACCTGCTTCTTTGCCTTGTTTCTGCATTCTAAATGCATTGGCTGCTTGGCTGTATAGGTCACTCGCTTGTTCCCATTTCTCTGTCTTGCCGCCGAAGAACGAGAAGCCCCCGGTGGCACCTAATTCACTCAGTACTCAATCTTTCATTCCATCTGGACTATCTACCTTGGGCGGCTTTATCTGCCTTCAAGCGCTGTCAGCTTGTGCGGCATTGATCGTTATTGTCAAGAGCGGGGTACCTTTTGCAGCAGAGCTCGGGGATCTTGCGCCATCCTATGAGGTTTTGCTCACAAGCACCCAAGATGGGGAGATAATGTAGCGCAGTGCAAAAATCGAGAGTTCTCGACAATATGTTCGATAGATGTGTACTCTTGGATCGCCTGTTCGAGACGCATCTGACGTGCATTGCAGGGGTCCACGCGCTAGTTATAGCGTTCAGCCTTATAACTACCGTACAGCCCAAATTGTTTGCTGGGTCTACCAAAACTCTCTTCTATCGCACAGGAAGGTAGCTTTCTAGGAACACATAATGGCTTTGAGGCATTGGTCTCGAATTGCCACAAGCCGCCAAGTTCTACCTCGAGCTTTTAGTCCACCATCGAAACCGCGCCATTCCTCCGCGAAAGCCACTTCCTTCGTAGACATCCAAGCCATGCTCGCCAAACCCACCTGGTCCGTGAAATCCCTCTTCTCTGAGGACTCTTCGACTTCCCAAGGACCGCCAATTACACAGAAACAGCTTCATCATTTACTACGGCTTTCGGCCCTACCGCTACCCACCTCTGCCGCCGAAGAGGCTAAAATGATCAAAGATTTACAGTCACAACTTCGCTTCGTGCAGGCCATCCAGTCCGTGGACACGGAAGGCGTCGAGCCGCTGGTGGCGCTTAGGGACGAGACTGAGGAGGCAGAGATGGAAAACGAGGTAACAGTTGAGAGCTTAAAGGAGGAATTTGCGAAGGAGGAGGTTGTTGGAAGGAGGGGGAGAACCAGGAGGAGAAGAGATGCGCCGGAGGTGGAGAGGAAAGAAGAGGAGGGTTTGGAGGGTAGAGATTTGCTAGGACAGGCCGGGAAGAGAGTGGGAAGGTGGGTTGTTGTAGATACTGCTAAGGATTGAAAAAGGCGTACACAGGCTCATGAACTTCTATTGACATACTGTCAAGGATCCACCCTAGGGGTTCTGCCGCAGGTCGCTATGGCAAAACTACCTTGCCACTTTTTCAGGGGTCGTAGCCCTCCCGACGCAGGTGGCTATGGTGGACTTCTCTGCGTGGCGAGACAAGATGAAGAGGACAGCATGTCGTTATGCCAAGCAGAGAAGTTCTTGATCTGACAAGGAGCTTTAAAGAAGCTATCAACCTGGTCATACGCAAGACATTTTACACGGCTTTCGCGACAACAAACAAATTGGCTACCGTGATCGAGAAAGATAATATCCACTCCCTACGGAGCTTCTTCACAGATCCTAGATATGCACAGTAAAACCCCAAGCACCGTGCTCAAAACTTTGCACGACCGTAATCTCTCGCTCCCTGATAGACGATGCTGGACACGCTCGATCATTGAACGCTTCACCGTCCGTTTGGATGATGATAGGACCCGATATCGTCGTGCAAGGCGCTTCAGGGATAACAAAAGGTTCGATGATCAGTGGCCTTGTGACGACATTAGCCACGACGTAGGGCGACCAGCAAAGAATCTCGACACTCCTATGTCGGACGAGGCTAAATCGGGAAGAATCTCATATTTGGTGAATTGTTCATGGTGGATGTGGTATCATGTGATACATCCATCGATTGGAATCGATCGTGAAACCCAGCCTGGTGGTGGTCTAGTGGACACAAATATGGTCTTCCTGTATGCGGCGTCGATTTCAAGACGATGCGCATTGGTGTCGTCTTGTTTATTCAAGGTCAATGATCTATGGTAAGCTTCTGAGGCTGGGTCGGAACACGGTGGAATCGGGAAAGCTATTGTAGAGAGGGTGAGGACAACGATGATAGATATAGACTCAGTCGCAAGATGCATTCGTGAATGTTTCTCGTTCTGGGCAGTACTAATTGTGAAGAAAGCCGCATGTATTAAGTTGAGGTAACGGAAATTCACAAAGATACACTCTGGACGCGAACAAGGAGCAAGATAAATAATCCTACAATACTCATACCTTTATATTCCCTTTTCGCAGTCAAAACGAAGGATCCAACATTCGAAATGAGACATGCTCGTTTCCGTGCTCATAATTCCTACAGGAGCAGGAGACTAGGCCGAAACAGGGTACCGTGTATGTACTCGTAATGGCTGAGTGGGTTAGTGGTCTCACTTGCTGTGCCGCATTATCCTTGGTCCTCAATGCTACCGTCAGTGCTTGGTGGTAGGCTCTCTGGTATTTGAGGAAACGCAGTCCATGTTTCATGCCGAAGGATATGCTTTAAGATGGATCGCCATGTTTGTGCTGCAACAAAGCCATGGCGAAAGGATTAGGAGCCATCTTCGTGGCAAAGTCAAAATATTCCGGTGGAGAAAAACTGTCTGATTCCTTCTAGCCCTCCGACGAGGATGCCAGAGTGCCACGTCAAAATAATGGCAAGGACCGACGTACATGGTAAAACCGTGGTCGACCAGATCCACTGTCAATGTTTGCCTTTTTACCATGACCTAGAGATCTAGAATACTCTGGGATTGAATGAGTGGATCCCTTACAGCTTTGCGCTATCCGGGTCGTTCAATTTTACTTCTTGGACAGGATTCTCTTTTGTGGTCCGATGACCAGATAGCTACTTACCGTTTACAAACCAAAATGTGTTTCAAAATGAAGCACAAATATTTCAAGCTCCAATGGACTGATTGGGAAGCACGATAAGGGATGTTTGGCAAACGTATTGTCTTCCATGAAAATTTCCTCCCTCCAGTCCGATGGGCTCTTCTTACTTCTAGTATTTTGCTTTAGCCAGTGCTTCCGAGCACAGCTCGTTGTCAACATGCCTTCACGCATGTCTTTGATATCCTGAGTGAAAGGCTCAACATCGTCGAATTTCATGTTGCGTTAATTGAAGAGTCTTCTTCAACAGCATTCCTCATTTGCGCATTAAATTTATTGGTCGGTTGAGTCTTCACGTTAGCTGCAATGGGTAATTGCGCTTCAAAGATGCAAAGTCTCAACCGCGCGTGATGGATAATAGACTCATGTTACACCTTGGAACTAACTAGCTCAAATCCCTAGGCTCATTGTTTAAAAGAACTTCATGAGCTCAATTTGAGATGAGGCTCTTTAGTATTCAACACGTCCATGGCTTTGCTCACTGGGCTCTTGCCTTTACTATCTTGGGTAGCAATAGACTGCTCCCCACACTGGCCACGACTTTTCATACGCCAAAAAGGGCACAGCCTTTAACGCTAGCATCCGATGGCAAAGATCTAAGTCTCGTTAACAGGTACAAAACTCTGCTCTAAGCCTATGCGAATTTTAAGCCAATTTATTTGCTCATGAAAAACCTCTAGCACAGGTGAAAGTTGGCCCAAAACACCCTTCGCAGAACCCATAAAAACGCCCACGCCGACTTACTGCATCCTCTATTTTGAGCATGTGGGCGTCAGAGTAGGAAGCTCGGACGAGACCTCAGCACTTATCAACATCATGCTTGAACAGTTGACGATATGGAGGTCCGAGGCGGAAAGTGGCAGGGCTCTCGGATTCTATACCACAAATTTAGGTGTGCAATTCGGATTGCAAGCCCCGCGCCAGCTGGATTACGATGTGGCTGTAGGAGCATTGAACTTACATTATGCATATGTGTTGCATTACGGAGCTCGTGATATTGAGTCGTATATATCATGTAAGGCAATTCTCGAATCTTTTGTCCACATTTTGGTATATTTTCGACGTCTGAAGACGTACTTTTGAGTTGTTCATGGGCCATGACCCTAAAGAGACCAAATAAATGGCTTGTTGCTATGTTTGTCGCAAAAGTGGAATGCTGATTCGGAAACGTGCCAGGTCAGGGAAATTTCTGTGGCAAATTTTGGGCGAAAATTTTGAATTAAGTACATTGATGTAGCTTTAGTAGCAAACACAGTTCGTTCTCGACAAAGATATCTATGAGTATTTTCAGATAATTCTGCAATGAGAAGCGGGTGCTCAATAATGAGACCTCGTTGTACGGAGCCGGCATCAAGGACTTTCTTCATAGGGTCTGGAAAAGTTTCAGCAACTTTGAACAGTGTTACCTCAACAACTCATGGCTGCAAGTGAATTGAACAAATCTATATGAGGCGAGGGAAGCACCTTCTAATTGGCATCAGAGTCAAGAGCGTACAGTGTCCTATTTCAGGTAGCTCTTATCTCCTTTAAAATCCGGCACTAGATCAAATGAATCTTTGTCCAAAAAGCGCGTCGACTCGATGAATTGAAGCCCTCGTGATGATACGTCACGGTCAATCAATGATTCTATTGGAGGCCTTGCTTGGAGTTAACGGTCTTTTACCATTGTGTTTGCTTTTTCTATTGTATCTTGCGCAACCACGCTGTCTCCCCCGGATACTCGCACAGGTAGCAAAGCACTGATCAAACAACTACGAGCGCTGCACCCGATGGACAATTGCTGTGGAGGCCTGCCAACCTGATGTTCACATCGAAGGACATCCATTCATACTGTGGTGGGCTGGGAAAGTAGAGCCGGTTTCTGATCAGCAGAATAGCAGGCACCAGTGCTACTCGATATGCCATGGAGACCCCTTCCTCGAATGGCCTTCGGCATTGCGACATATCCGTTCTCGGCGTCCTCTCCTGCAGACCTACCTCTCGAGATTGGGGATGAGTTATACATAATCGAAGAGGGAGGGTCTGAAGGCTCATGGTTTCGTGGATACCTCGTCGCACCGCCATCTCTGCTTGCTGGATTGACAAGCGTGAAAGGGCAGACATTGGAGGCTAGGGTGTTTTCAGGCATATTTCCAAGAAATTGTGTTGAGGTTAGGGAAGTTTTGGGGGATGCTGAATCGGACGGAAACGCGCATGACTCACAAACCAATGGGGATAGTCCACCACTCGATCAAACAAACGGAGGCTCTTCCCGACGCCTGAGCTCTTTAGCGCAGGGTAATCATGGATTGCCGCAGGGCGCGAGCAATGTTTCTGTTGAGGCAAAGAGTGGGATGATGAACGGAATGGACTCGAAAGCATCGGCTGCTGGAAAATGGCCATCGCGTACATCATCTCAACGAGCGCCCAACCATGCCAATGGCCAAGTTCTCGCGCGAAAATTATCGCATCGATCTATTACAGGCTCTCAATCAAGATCCTCACCTGTTCCATTTTCACCAACGTCGGACAGCCCGCCGCGTGATCGAGATGCCAAACGACCACAAGCTCCGGTGCCAATGCTAAAGATTGGCGATGAGACTCCCACTTCTAGCTCCGAACCTTTGGTCGACGAGATCGCTTCTGCTCTTCGGGAGTGGCATTCGAAAAACCTACACGAGCTGCTACTGGCTCGACGCTACTCCACTCTCGAAAGAATCTCTGAGCTAGTGAATCGCTTGGATCTTGCTCGCCGGCAACTTCTACATGGCGTCCTTACAGCCCAAGAGCTTGGGGTCTTGCGAGAAGGAGTCATTTGGAACTTAGTTGATGGAAACAAGATGCTCAGCAACGAGGTTGTCGTCCGAGATTCCCAGCAACGTGGTCGCCTTTTGACTGGAGAGGATTCAGCGATAGAGATAACAAAGCTGCAGTCATCGATGAGTATGCTTGATAGACCACCAGTGTTCCAGCACGACTCCATCAATCTTCATCATCTCATGGTTGATGTTAAGGTCTTTTCTAATAGCGGCTTGACTTCACCTACTTTAACAATATATTTGTGTTCTTGGAGCCCAGACGAGCTACCAAAAGTACTCACAGAGTCTTTCGTGATCGATATGCCCCCACAAGAGGAGTTCGAAAAGCTATCCAATTCAGAGAAATTCAGGACTCTTTTCGTTGATATGACACCGAACGACATTGGAGACAAGTCAAAACCAGGCGCAGAGTTGTATCTTGTGGTCAAGATTCAAGCAAGCCAGGCCATCCAGAGGGATTTCACCAATAGTCCTTCGAAGGACAGAAGCTTCTCTGAGAATCAGCCATTAAGGCGGCCAACGACTAGTACCAAATCCAGCACGTCTTCCACAAAGGGAGGCAGGCAAAGCATGATGTGGGCGCAGAAACAATTTGGTAGCATCCGGAATCGAAACCAGCAGGATCCTAGCTCAATTGAGGCTTCAACTGTCACAAGCTCTGCCTCTCCTACGCAGAGCACAATGAGACCTCCTACTCAAGAAGGCCTACGCCCTCCTACCCGACAGGGAACGCAGTACGTGAAACGGAACGTAGGAATTGGCGTAATGACTGTGAAACAAATATTCGGCCAGGATACAGTCGGAGACCAGAATCTGACGATATGGGCACCAGCTACGACAGGTGCAGATACCACGGATTCCACGATGGACTGCAACGACCTCGTCCGCGAGATCCTCAATAGCCAAAGCGGTGTCTGTTCTCGAGTGAAATCAGTGAATCATGTCCGGCTTGGCTTACAAACTTTTGCCAGTCCAGATGCTATTGATCTTGTCAGCAAGACTCCTACGTTGCTCCAGAACATCGTCAGAACACCAAGGATAGACTTCCCTGGTGCACCCAAAAAAGCACGATCTGATATTTATGTCAAGATTCGTGACGTGTTTTTGCCTCACCAGGCATTATTATCACATCCCGAAAAAGGGACAGTCCAGATCTCGTCAAGCCTGGGGCTACGAAACGTTCAGCTTACCCTGGAAGTAAGAAAGAGGTCTGGTGAGCGGATAGAACACTGCATATTCCCAGGCTCTAATAGCACTGGTCTAACTGCGTGGCGGACATCTGCAGTCGAGCGAGGCGAATCTTGGAACCAAATGATCAAGCTCGTCATACCTCCTGGTGATGTTCCTCAAGCTCACCTGATCATGAGTATAGCAGATGCTCCAGGATTTCCATTCGCACTTGGCTGGATGCCTCTCTGGGCGGACGACGCGTTCATGAAGGACGGAGCTCACGCGCCTCTCCTATATTTGTACGATCAAATCACTTCAAGTTCAGACAAAGGTAGAGGAGCTTATCTAGCATTGCCTTGGAGCTCGAAAGGCAGAGATGGTGACACAAAGGACGAGACGCTGACAGGGCCTGTGGCTGTGCTGAACCTCGAGACTCAGCTATGCAGCACGTACTTTTCGCAAGACATGATCTTACTTGGGATCCTGAGATGGCGAGAGCAGCGAGGCGACCAAGTGCTTGACCTATTAAAGCGTTTTGCTTTTGTCCCAGAGATCGAGATCGTCAAGCTAATTAGCGACGTCTTCGATGCATTGTTTGGAATTGTTGTTGAGAATGCAGGCAAGGATGAGTACGAAGACTCAGTATTCAACGCTCTCGTCCTGGTTTTGGGCATTGTTCATGACCGTCGATTCAGCCTCGGACCTTTTGTGGATGACTATGCGGAAAAAAGATTTGATCACCCTTTTGCAACCCCTTGCTTGATCAGAAGCTATCTCCGGCTCTTGGCAAATCCTGCGGATCCAAACAAGTCGAGACGCGTCCGTGCCACGTTCAAGGTCGGTCGGCAGATCTTGAAATTCATCCTATCTGCACGGCGAAGACAGGAATTAAAGGAGGCAGGCATCGGCGCAAATACTCAATCAACATTCAAACACGATTTGAGGAGCATCTTTCACGCTTTTCAGACCTTGATGCAAGATTCTTCGCCTATCTTAGTTGGCAGCAAAACATTGGTGGTCCAACACATGCATCAATGGCTTCCAGAGCTGAAAGGAGTCTTTTCCGAAAAGGAGCTCTTTGACGCTGCTACGAGCTTTCTCGACGCTTGCTCGGATGTTCAAGGGAAGCTCATTCTTTACAAGCTTGTACTGATACTCAATTTGACCAGTAGCGACATGTTTTCGCAGAGCGATGTTCGCCACGAGCTCTTCAATTCCACAGCGAAATGGATAGACCCGTATTGGGGCTTTCAGACTGAGCCTACCCAATGGCGGGAGCAAGTGCGATTGTGCTGCTCAATCGTATCGAAGCAGATAAGCGAGACTCCGGTTGACGATGCTACAGGCTTCCTTTACAAAGCAATACTATCATATCGAAGTCTTTTGAGCCCAACTGACAGAAAGCATGATCACCTCTCACTAATGTTCCCTTCCACATACCCGTTTCCTTCGAAGCCATTGGCGGAGCCAGCAGCCTTCGATGAAGCGCTCACTGAGCTTGGCGCGTTGCTCGCAACGTTAGCAAAAACGCATACTCCAAAGCAAGGGGAAGGCTCTAGTCCTGAACGCACCGATATGCTCTTTGATGGTCTCGACGTGATCACGTCTATCATATCAGGTGCTGCTTTCCCGAAATCTTGGTTGAGTCTCTACGTTTTCCACCACAAATCATCGCTTCAGATGCTCGCAACGCTTTTCGAAATCATGAGGGTCGACTATATCCCTACTCCTGAAGATGCCGACGATTTCAGTACAGAGCTCTGGAGCAAGTACCTTCTAACACTTCTTACTCTTGTTAGAAGTGAAACCCTGGCTCTTGAGACTTTTCCAGAACAAAAAAGAAGAGCTGTGTGGAAGATTGCAGGAGATGTCAGAGAACAAGGAGCAGCCCTGCTGAAGCGAAGCTGGGAGGCACTGGGATGGGATTCGAGCCCTGACGAGCAAAAACAATACGGACTTACGCGCTTGGGTGGATTTCAGGTACAATACGTGCCCAGTCTTGTCGCCCCCATCGTAGAAGTATGCTTGAGCGTACATGAAGGCCTGAGAAATGTTGCAGTCAGGATCTTGCAAGCCATGATCATCAGCGAATGGACGCTGAGCGAAGATTTGTCGGTCATCCAAGCTGAAATGGTCGATTGTCTAGAGTCGTTGTTCCAATCTAAAAACATGGGTGAGAGCTTGGTTCAAAAGATGTTCGTAAATGAGCTCCTGGATCTGTTCGCGCCTATAGCACCTATTTCCGGCGATCCAATGTGGCAGGCTATCAAGGGTATGATCACAACCATAGATGAATTACTTGAGCTCCTTGCGTCTGTGCACAGTCCCGACAACACTGAAACCCTACGAATCATGAACACCTTGCAGTTAATGAACTTTCTCAAAGATATGCAAAAGGAGGACATCTTCATACGTTACGTTCATCAATTGGCAGATTTCCAGGCGAGGTTAAAAAACAAGACCGAAGCTGGCCTCGCTCTACGCCTTCACGCGGATCTGTATAGTTGGGAGCCAACGAGGGTGAGGTCACTGGTGGATCCTGAATATCCTGAACAGTTTTCTTTCGAGAGAAAAGAGCAGATTTACTTCGAGATGATCAACTATTTCGAGGAAGGAGAGGCTTGGGAGAGTGCTCTTGCGACCTACCGCGAGCTGGCTGACCAATACGAGCATGCTCACTACGACTTCGCCAAGCTCGCAAGGGCTCAGCGAGCAATGGCATCCATCTATGACACTCTTGCGCGGGGTGAATGGCATTCACCTAGGTACTTTAGAGTGATCTACCATGGTCTAGGCTTTCCCTCGAGTTTGAGAGGCAAAGAATTCATCTACGAAGCTGATTCATCAGAAAGACAGTCGGGATTTACAGATCGTATGAAGCAACTCCATCCAGCAGCTCAAGTTGTACCCAAGGGTGAAGTGGAGGACGCGGAAGGACAGCATCTTCAGATCTTTCCTGTAAGCGTGTACCGAGATCTTGAGCACCCACTATATCTACAGCCAAGGGTGTTACAATCGACCCGGGACTTCATCTCGGCTTCGAGGCCATATCGCTTTGCGGTCACTTCAAAGCGACATTCACCAGCTTCACGTGTTCACAATCAATACATCGAAAAGACAATCTTCGGTACCAAGGAGTCATTCCCAACAATTCTGCGAAGGAGCGAGATCGTCAAAGTCGATGAGGTGCGCCTATCACCACTCCAGACAGCCGTAGAGCGAACAACTAGGAAGACATCAGAGCTCGGGGCACTAGAGAAAAGAATAGGCACTGGTGACGAATCAGCCATTCAGAGCCTCACGGAGTCCATCCAATCGTCTATAGATCCCTCTTCAGCGGCTTCGGTTGCCCAATACCGTCAACTTCTTCCCAGACCACCAGAGGAGCCAGAAGAAGACGCCGAGGAGCCTCTGCTTTCGCCACTGCAGATCGCATTGGAAATCGCACTCCTCGACCACGTCTCGATGCTCAAGCATTGCATGAGGCATTACCTGCGTCCTGACCACGCTCACTCAGAAGCATTCCTAATGGAGAACCTACAGGAAACATTTGCCCATGAACTAGCTATCCTCGCACCAGCTACGCCTCCCATACAAGAGCACCCTCAACTCTATCCCTCACCACCAGCCTCATCCGCCGGCGTCTCCTCATCCACTACACCAAAGCTAATCCTCACCAACGGCAACGCCGGCAATGACACAGCCTTAACTC
>JASZXT010000774.1:0-11681 GCA_035521555.1 Lecanoromycetidae sp. Uapishka_2 | reverse complement strand
CCTTTATAGAATATATTAAATACGGCCTAGATTCGAATAAAATTAAGTACCGTTATAATCGTAGCGAAAAGCCGCTTATTTCTTATATAAAAGTCTTTTTAATTCGACTTTTACTTTAAAAGTTAAAACTTATAATCTATATATACGCTAAATCCCGCCAGGGCTACTCGTACTACTCGTATCGTAGGCTGAACGTCCGTCGAAGATTTGATACAGCCTTAGCAGTTCGTATATACTACGATGGCTCCGTTGATTGCACCACTGAAAGCATTCACGTGCATTGGTCAAAAAGACACTATAAAGTAGAGCACCCAACCGTCAGACATTCATGCAATCGTCAAATCCCTCCCAGCGCTCTAAGGTAATTTTTTGATCGCGATTAGTGCAATCCCATAGTCCACCGACGTTCATTTTGGCTTATTTTCTGACTCGAGTAGAACAAGTACTGGGCCTGGCGTTGATAATGGGAGATAGAACTCACCTGTTGGGGCGCTGATGCTGAACAGGGTTGAGAGACGTGGCGATGAGGGTGAGGGTTCGAAGATCGGAGTTGATTTGCGAAAGATGATGAAGTGGTCCATAGGGTATACAGCTAGAGGAGGAAATAGAGTTGTAGACTAGAAAGAAAGGTGATGTGAGCAATCTCTTAGCCCTTGTTGTTCAGGTAAGTTGCCAAAGATTTTCAGGTGGTCATCGGAGCTTTGTGGGTGTGTATTATTATACCGAGGTAGGAGCATCAATTTGAGCGAAGTTTTTACCGTATTATTAGAGATCTTTATACATCACACGTCATGGCATCTCTGCAAGGACGAGATCGGCGCCGTAGTCAAAAGACTAAGTCCAGAACCTCATACTCTTGCCTTCCTCCAGCCTTTACTCGCCACCCTTCCTGCGAGTAGAGTTGCACAGCCACCCATCAGCACACTGCCTGAGAACATCTGAGCATAGAGAAACCGACCGCTGTCTTGTTGGATCAATGCTCCTGCCAATGGTGGTCCAGTCAGTGTCGCGAAACTTACGACAGTGAAGACCATGCCCATCCTCACTCCGGTTTTCTTCAAATTTGTGGTCAGACTCGACAGCGTAGCAGGGAACAAGGATTGTATTCCAGCAGCGAAGAGGCCATATACCACAGCAAAGCCGACAAGGCCACCTTTAGATGTCACTGCTGCCCAGCAGTAAAGCAAAAGGCCGGAAACAAAAGCGAATGGAATAAGCGTATTTAATGGTCCGAAAAACCGGTCTGCGAGATGATTCGGAACAAGTCGACCAATGAGTCCGACACCGTTCAGGATCAGGAGATCGTTGATGCTTTCAGCTTGGGAAATGCCCAAGACGTTCCTTCCGAAAGAGCCAATATAGTAGAATGCGAAATACAACCCCCAAAAGTTGAAAAACATCCCAATTGAGAAGAGTGTGTAAGGCAATTCATTGAAAGCACCCCATTCTACCAAAGCGCCGGCCTTTCTTGGTGGTAGGCGCGGTTTTGTGAATGTCAATGTGACAAGCATGATTGCGAGCATCACAAAGCCCAATACTCGCACCGTCCAAGGGAAACCAATTTTAGGTAGCAGCTGCTGTACGATTACTGGGAAGACAAGTCCGCCGCTCATACTACCGGAAGCCCCAATGCCGATTGCCAGAGAACGCTTCTTGCTGAAGTACGTTGAAAGGAGGGCGAGTGCTGGACAGAAAACGAGGCCATTTCCTAGACCGGTGCAGACCCCTTGGGCTAGGAATATTTGCCAATACTTTGTGCTCAGCGACGTCATGAACACACCAATCAGTTGAAACATCGAACCCAAGAGCAAAGTAATTCTAAAGAGGCCATAGTCTGTGGCCCGACCAGAGAATGTGCCAACGAAAAACAGAAGGAAAATCTGTACAGAACCAACCCACGATATGTCTGACGGTGGATGACCCAGTTTGGATACGTAATAAGTTTGAAATACTCCAAAGGAATTGATGTAGCCCCAGGTATTGAAGACGATGAGATGGACCATTGCGGCTTGGACCCACGCTGCTAAGCCACCATCTGGTGGGGGGCCTGGGTCCACGTAGGAGGAGCAGGATTGCACCTTGGAGAGGACCTTCTCGAGGACACCACCAGAGCCTTCGGGAGCTTTAGTACCTTTCTCTTCAATATCGCCAGACGCTTGATTCGAAGCTGAGTATACTGACTCGGGGCCAGCATGTACTGATGTAGCCGGTACGCTCGAATCTGTTCCTTCGTCGGGACGTGCATTGTGGTTGCCGTCAGCGATTGACAGCGGATCAACTACAGTACTAGACATTCTACAATCAATCATCGATTTGGTGGCAAGTGCTTGGAGGTGTTGGTGTAACGTGTGGTAGAAGAGAACGATAATTGACTAAGATATATATCTGCGTTGAGTCAATTGTGTGCGCTGAGTCATTGAAGAAACTTAAATTAAATTGTGGAAGTATATAAGAAAATCGAATGAATTACCGGAACTGGGTATAGTTACCATATTATGTATTAGATATTGATGTCTTAGATGAGAAGCTCATCGGCTATCAGCCTAGACCAACAACAAGGACATAAAATAACGTCTCTTTTCCGTAATTTTCAGGCCCTCTGATGACTTTCTACCTAAATGTTAGCTATTGCTCTGGGTATGCTCTGTAGCAATACAGTACCTTCAGGTATTATCTCCAGTGAACTTCTGTAATGCAATCATACGTCTCCAGGTACCCAAACTATTGTTGTAGCTAGATTGCATCGTGCTCGAATAGATGAGGAGAGTTGTGTTACCTCGATTGCCCATTACCAATCTTCAGTGAGTCGATTGTTGGCGGTGTCGATCTGAACCGATATCGGATCTTCATACCTTAGAGAAAGGACATTTCGAGCAGCCAAGCTCAGGGTCCAACAGTCCAAGAATGAGCACCTTGAATTGAAGTCAGATCCAAAATATTAGGCTCCTAATTTAGTAGAGGACCAGTATTGCCAAGCTCAGGTTTTTGGTGTCGCATCCATAGGTACTCACCGTTGAATCCAAAATACTTAGATCCCTTGAGTAGAGGACCAAGTGTGACGCTGATGACTAAGCGTCTGCCAATATTATAATCCACTGGATCCAACACCGAGGTTGTCAATATTTGTCTAGGCTAAGGCACAGTGACCAAAGCTACTCACGACTATTAGTCATGTAATCTTATACTGGAGGTTTTCACGGAATTGCGACATTGCCTTCTCATTGGTAGCTCAAATAGTGTAGACTAGAGCTGCCATGACATTTGGAGTACGAAAATAGTGAGACTATCGTAAGGCTTGCAATGGAATGAACCGGTCTGCTATCGACTTCTGATTCTCTGTCAATCGATACGATCGCTTTGTCCACCTTTCACGATGTACCAATAGTTATTGAGGTAATACTTTGCATATCGCTCTCCGGTATTGTCAAAGTACGGAAGCACACCACTCCAGCGATTCTTTTCCATGCGCTTGGTGAAACGCGCTCCCATCCCATCGAAGACCTTCTCCTCGCCAAGAGCTTCCTGCTCATTGTATGTTGTGAACACAGCAGGGGTTCCAGAATCAAGAATGAGGTTCAGAGTAGGCCACCAGGTGTCGGTTTCGACTTCATGATGACCCGAATGATAAGCAATGATGAGATCAGGCTTGTAGCTATCAAATATACTGGAATGTGTGAAGTCGTGGTACAGGCTGTCGGACAGGAAGATCTTTCGGGTCCTACCCATACCTTGACATTCTGGACAACATTCAAGGTCTTGCAATTTTGTTGGACCTTTTTTGATCCCAAGTTCCGGCCCAACGTAGCCCACGACAACGTCCTCCAGGTTGGGCAAGAGATGCAGCAACTCCTCGGCCATTGCCATCCCGAGTAGCTCCTCTTCAGTAGCGCCGACAACGTGGACGGTAAGGCTCGCACGGCGAGGCAAGTCAGGAATCTCGGACTGCAACCCAGCAAGCATTGTGAGTATATGACTGCTGGTGTTCACCCCGACCTTAAGGAAGCGACAAATACGTTGGGATGTTGCGTCGTTTCCCACGGGTTCAAAATCATTGGTAATGAATGAGCCAAGAGGACTATGTGAAATGTCCTCGAACTATTCTCGCCAATTTGTTGCCGAGCTGAGGGATCGGTACTCCATGCTGGGATGGTCTGTCGGTAAAAGGACCTTGAATTGACCAGTCCGTTCATAATGGCCGATTCTGACAATTTCGCAATCCCAATGCTCTTTTAGATCATAGCACTGCTTGCGACAGTGCTCTTCCTCACCTTTGGAGCGACATTTCGGAGAACAGAAGAAGGAGAGCCTGCATTCTGTACATGGAGTGAGCCGGAAATTTTCATCGACTTCGTCGAAAGGAGTTTTGAGACATCCTTCACACTTTGGCTGATATCTAGATTTCAATCAGATAAGCTTCTCGATGTGTTTAGTCCGGTAGAAGAAGTCACTCACTGGACTATCTTCCCCAACATCATACGTTCCGTCCCCGAGAGACCGTTGCCATCCTTCTTGACGACTTTGAGGTACCGTGCCATCTGGAATTCACCCAGTCAGGTAAGAGCCCGGTAGAGCCCAGTGGAATGAGGATTTTGTTATCATTACCTGCAGATCCCTGAAATCCTCCCATGTGAGATCATCAAAGGCATTGGGGCCAGCATTGACCTGTCGCAATTGTTTGCACATGCCTTTATGCCCATTACTCCAACTCTTCTTCTGGCACTCGGTGTCGCAGTACCTACTCGATCATCATTAGAGCTGATGCTGTATCAAGTCTATAAAAGACTTAGAAGATGTCCGTCTCAGCTTACACCGCTCGTTTGCAGCCAACACAGCGGCTCAAAGCCTTTCCAGCGGCTGCTTGATCACTGCTACAATGCCAACACGAAAGCCCCGCTATTGATAATAATGAGAGGCCCAGAGGGTGAGCGGCCGAGGAAGCAGACATGCTGATTCAGGGCAGTGATAAATATTTGGAAAAGAAGATTGTCCCATGAGAATCAAGGTGCACAATTGATGGAAGCGACACTTGGAGGTCTCTGCGAGCCCCTCATTCTTGGCATTTGCCGTGGCTAGATACCCTGTCTGCGAAAATTTCGAAGTTGTACTTGTGCCGCCGCTGCCTTGTAATCGATGTCGTCGACCTCGTCGCTTGCTCCATTCATCTAACATTTATCCTCCCACCTTTGAGAGCCCGCTCGCCATCCGTAGAGACGTCCTGGGTAGAATGCAGAGAGACATTACGGTAGCGGTACTCGCGATTTGGGGGCTTGTTATGCTTGGAACTCCTTCTGCCAGGAGTTGTCCTTGGGATGATGGCGTCTAGGCAGAAAGGCTGCCTCAAGTGGAAGCAAGTCATGCCTGTTGTGAGTAGTCTATCAGTAGTCGCAATAAGGACGAGAAGTTGGATTGTTTAGGAGACTCCTACCCGACCTGACATTACGAGGTACGCTATGCCATGCGTCGTGATTCTCATGCACGGTGCACTCGAAAGCATCGTTAGTACTCTTCAACTTGTACAAGGAAGCCTTCTTCTTCTCATGATCCTGCACTCGCCAGCGAAGGGGCGCAGCGTCTCCAATCGCTGCCTCGTTCGAGTCCTCCCAAGCAAGATCCTCACGTCTCCTTCCTCTTCAAGTCAAGCATGTCCAAACGGTTGATACTTCGGTAAGTCCGATATCTGGAGAAATTCTTGAGTAACGAGTTCGGAGTTCGCAATTGGACTCAAAACATACCATATTGCAATCCTGAGGCTACGAAGCTGTAGGCTCGAGCTAGGTGTGGAGGTCTGGCACAAGAATATTACAGGAAACTACGCCTAGCTCAACTTGAGCTCTCCCAGTGATACCGATTGGGCAAAATAACTTGGTGATTGAGGGAGATACACCACGCTACTAGGGTGAATAGCACCCAAGTTCTGGTAAGCAGGCTATCTGTCTACCTTCCGAGACTTCTCGTAAGGGCGGATATACATAAGTAAGTGCGTATATCAGCTCGACTGGTCAGGATTGAATTGATCCTGTCTGATCTGATATTCATCTCCTATAGGCAAATGCTGCTGCCATGTTCATGAATGTCTGTACTCTCTCTCCATCCGCTAACGCTACCTTACGAGCCGTGAGTATCATTACATTGAGAAAGTCCCTGTCGGACCAAAATAAAGCAAACCAGCAAACAAAAGCTGTAAAGTAACCTGATAATGAGTGACTACGTGGTACAAAAAAACTCGGTAAGCAATTTTACAATCTGGCACCCCTCTACACCGTCTCAAACCTTCAACTACTTGCGAAACCACTAACAAAATCCTCTGCAATCATACTCTCTGGATCCTCCACAAGCAAGCTTTCCCGCTTCCCTCCCCTCTTTACTGCTTCACCCTCCTTCGCTGGCACGGCAGGTTTTGGCTTCGCTGGGACTGGAGGCTTTGTCTTCTTTGCCGCTGAAGACGCAGTGGGTGCACTAAAATGGGCTGCCTTGGGATTCTGTTCCTCTTTCGGTTCTCCTTCCTTGGGTTTAGTGGAAGCTGAACCTGCATGGACAGGCGCAGTCTGGTGGGCGGTTGAATGTTCTGCCACAGGTGGCTCTTCTACCTTGTGTGGTTCCTCTGCCTTCGGCTTAGGCTCTTCTGCCTTAGGCTTAGGCTCTTCATCTTTGGGCTTAGGTTCGACCACTGGCTTTGGGTGTATTGGTAACTTTGCTGCAATATCTGGGGGCTTGGACGGAACCTGGGGTTTCTGTTGTTGTAAAGGCTGCTTCCCACGGGATGTAGCGCTCGGTTCTGCAGGTATGTTGTGCTCGCTAGGACCCTCTTCACCGCTGTGATGTTCGGGACCCTCAGTTGCAATAGGATGTTGCGCAGTCGCCACGTGTGAGCCTCCTCGTGTAGGAGCTGAGACTCTGCCATGTCCGCCACCGCCATCTCCGTCGGGATTATCGTCCAGATGGGGCTGTCCAGGTTCAATCGCCTTCCCAGTCTGTGGGTGAAAGCGTGTAACGTCTTTGTGCGGCTGTTCGAGCCCATCTTTACGCGCCTGCATATTCTGCCCGATCTTTTGGACCCTTAAGGCGTCAGCTGCTTGTGCTTGGTCTTGTCTCTTGAGTGCGAGTTCTTGCTCCTTTTGTTCCTGGTCTTTCACTTTGTCTTTGTGAGTCAAGTAGGCGCTGGCACTATTAGCAGCAGAAGAAAGGGTCGCAGCTCCAGCAGCGATATACTGTGGTATTTCAGCCTGTCCTGACTCGTCCAGACCTTCTGTTTTCTCTGTATCGAAGGCATCAACCGTCGGTTTCAGATCCGGTACCTCAAGCGACTTTATCACGTCGACTGGTAGTTGTAGCACGACTTGCAGGGCAGCTTCGGCCAGCATGGCACGGTGAGCTAGGCCAGTGATAGCTACAGCAGACTCAGCGTGTTCATATTCGTACTCGGACTCTTGACCATCCCCCAATAATATCGGCAGACCGAACATGGTCACATTCGAAAATGAACCATCGCGCAGTTGCATGCCACGGTTGACCACGCCTGCCAGGATGTCCTCAAGATCAGGGTTCGCAGTCATCAAGGCTTCAGTAAAAGCAGCGATTGGCTCATCAACAGCTGTACTGTCTTGCGAGATAATCTGCGGTGTCAAGATGTTTTGGGATGGCACAGTGACACCGATATGGGGTCTTGAGCCGCCCAGTACTTGATCAGTAAGCGCCTCATCATCAAAAGTGGGGGATTTGGATGCAGCTGGAGTTCCTGGAGCTGAGTTTGCTGCGTTCTGAGATGCGTCTGAGTCTCCTTGAGGTGCATATGTTGCTCCATGAGAAGGTTCTGAAGATACATTGGGCGCGTTGAGTGAAGCTAGAGCGACCTTGGTGATCGTTGGCTGCATGATCGACGACAACATGGAATCAGCACGCTTAATAGTAGGCGCAAGCGGCTTGATGATGGCATGCATCTTGTCGTATACCCGATGCTGTTTGAGAACGCTTTTGCCGAGATGCATTATACCATGAAGAGCCGTTTCAGCCAGGATAGCTCTTTCGTTTGCGCCTGGTAATACACCTTCTTGGACCAGGGAACTTTCTGGTGAGGGGCTGGAAGGCTCGCTATCAGAGCTCACGGCTGCTGCAGCTTGTGAACCCACGGATCGGAGAGCTGAAGCAGCCATAGTTGCAATTGGCCTTCCAATTGAACCAAGCTTGGGTAGCTCTTTATCCACCATTGGGACAGTGACACTCAGGCCAGTGGCAATATGGTCCATCAAACTCTCATCGTTTGAGCTGGCAATTTCGCTGGCCGCGTCGAATCCATATTTCAAGACCATGCCGGCCGGGCTACGTTCACCAATAGTTTTACCAACTTTCAGAATTGTGCCTTTGTGTTCAATCACTGCCTTACCTACTCTTGTAGCAGTGGATTTATGCTTGGCTAGTGTGGTCAAGAGAGCTTCGGTATTGGTTGGACTGTCTTTGTTAGATTCCCAGAGAAACTGTAGCGCCGTAACAAACCCTGCTGCGCCGTTGCAAGCATCGCTCATAGCATTGACCATCGAAGGCTCAAGCAATGAGTGGAGTTTGCCCAAGAGATGTTCAGGATCGTCATGCGCTCGAATAGTAGAATCAAGAAGCGACCGCAAGGAGCCGAACAGACTTGTCGAAGAATCCGTTAAAGATTCCGTAGTTGTGTGTTGATTGACAGTCTTATATTTCGAATCCCTTTCGTTCTTGGATGGCACAGACACTAATCGGAATGACTTGACTCTGCTTGGGATTGTGGTCGTAATATCGAAAGCCGGATCTGAATTTGCAAGAAAAGACCCCTTGTATACCTCAAAGATGTTGCCAAGAGGGCCGATGACTGAGGCGCTGTTGACTTCTCCCCCAAGTACGTGCACGCCTATGGCTTTCATGTCGTCTCTGACAAAGACAGGTGATCCGGAATTCCCACCAAACGTATCAATCTGATATTGAAGTAGCCTGTTCGAAGTCGCAAGATCGAAATCGGTTGGTAAGTACATTTCGTACATATGTTCGCCGTAGGCAACATCACCAGGAGAGAGGAGATCGCCAGGGTAACCGACGACACCCAGATTCAACGTGCCTAAAAACAGTAAGCAAGACTCATAGAGGCTTCAGGTCTGGTACCATGCCTTTTGCTGGTGTGTCTGAGTACACAATAGGTTCAATGCCGGTAAAAGGTTTGTCAATTTTGACAAAAGAGACGTCGTAATTTTCACGAGGAGCCTTGATCCATTCGGCGGGGACAGCAACAGTTTCACCATGACGAAGTTGTACTGACGTATCGCCAACATTATCACGGCCATAATACCCGATCCATGCCTTCAGCTCTTTGACGAAACCAAATTTATGATCCCAATCAAATGACATATGGCCAGCGGTGACAATCAGATCAGGAGCGATGAGCCATCCTGTACCCATCATCCAAGGATCTTTAGCATCATGACCCTCCATACGAGCCATCAGCTTGACGACAGCTGCAGAGAACAACAAGGTCAACTCAACACTGCGTCTTCTCAAGGGTCGGATACGTACCTCGATACTTGCCGCCCTCGGCAAATTCTTCCTCCTTGACTAAGACACGTGCATCTCCGCCCACCACACTCTCGTCGACTTGCAGAGAATTGGGACGATAGAAGGCAGCTTCTGGAGGCTTCTCTTCAGTATGGGTTGTCTCCAGGTCCCATAGCCCAATGTGGGTAGGGGTAGCAGCAACAAGAGCCTGTGCGGCCTTGAAACCGCTTTCTAAACCTCGAGAATTACTGGCTGTTGCCTTGATAGAGGCTGTCGCCTCGATAGGCTTGGTGATCATCGTGTTAGGCCGTTCAGGTCGCTGGTAAGCCAAGCACTATAACAGGTTTGAAGTGAGCCGATTCAACGACAAATGCTTGAGTTACGCGGATTTTTTAACAAATTTGAGGCTTGCAACACGGTCTATATTTATATTGTATTTATTGTAGTACTCGAGAGAAGACTGACAGGCTTCTTTACCACATACTGAAACATTTGAATTTTCTCACCTCCCAAACTCTAAGAACGCTTACTGACAGACGGTGTAAATGCTACACTACGCCAGATTACTCGAAATCCTAACGAGGCAGTGCAAGAGCACATGATCAAATCTAGCGAGACAAGCTCACTAACAATCCTCACATACGAAGCTCTTGAGAAGCTCAAACACGTGCCTTTGTACCAAAGTACCCTCTGGTCCTGCTTTATCAAGACACTTTCAATGAATACCCACCAACCATGATCGAGGACCTCGCGTTCTCTCAGAAAAAAATCAGCCAAAGCTTGATCAAGGGATCGAGCGAGTCAGCGACGGTGACTCGAGGCGACCACGTGGTAAGGCGTAGAGCCACAACATGGAAGCCTAGTTGTGCCAGACGTGAGCCAGATCAGATTTTAATGGTGCAACAGGTAAGAAAGGGATCGGTCACAAGTGCAAGAAACGGGGTACAGTGACCGGCTCCAAGCCTTGTCCAACAGGGATATGACTTGGCTACACTGATTGCTAATATCATTTTCTCCTCGACACAGCTTATTCCAACGTTCTTCAGAAGCCGCAGCTGTCAATGAGAAGTGGCGACAACAGCATTCTGTACATAAGCAATCCTTTGAAGAATTTAGTAGGTGAGAAGGATGCAAAGAGGATCTCCCGCAATCCTTCGGCCTTTAGTCATCAACGGAAAGCTCTTAACGAAATCCACACTCAGCCTCGCTTAACAGGACAATCGAGATATGGTATTGTTGGAACCATTACGCATCAACAACCGCATCATGGATTGAACATTCGAGCAAACGAAGTACAGTCAGACGAGGACGGATTTGAAGATCACCTCAACGAGCTCGATGGTCTTCACTCCTACGATTCAAGCTGTTCTGATTGAAGTCATAGCCATATTATCACTCATAGCCAAAAATTTCCGACATGAATCCTACAAGTCGACCGTTGTAAGCTGACAATGGTAAATCCTACCCCTGACGAGCTCGTTTTTCCAATTCTAGATTTCGGAATACACATCAGCTACGGTAAGAGTTCGTCAGCGGGGACCCCTACGAATGTCTTCGTCCACTATCTTTGCTCTTCCTTTCATCGACTGATTTAGACACGATTATAATAAAGACCTTGTGATGCATGACTACGCAAAGTAGTAACATGTGGGGTTTTCGTCCGGACTATGCTCGCATGATGAGCAATGCTTGCAAAATGCTCCTAGTCTATCACCAACACATCATGGTATACTAACTTATCAAAACTCCATTCTGGCCTCTTATCTTGTTCACAACACCTGGTCCACGATTAGCTTCCCCCTTTTTGATAAACACAACGATTCCCCTCTCTCTGCTCCAGTCACGAAACATTGCTCTTCATCCAAATCAAATTCTGAAACTTTACCCCTATGAAAAACGCAAGGATGAAAAAATGCCAGTTGGAACACACCTCTAGAGATAATATGCTGACGAAATAAGAAGTCCCCACCAACATTTTTATTGAGTCAATCGTAATCATACTCATTTCTCGAAAATATTTCTTTCGTTTTTCAATATTCCTCGAACATCCCAAATTCACAGTCCATAGTGAACGAACCTCGTAACAACGAAAGAGCAACAAAGTTAAACAGCTTTCATTCCCCTCTACTTCCCTTGCCCTCGTCTCCCCCACTCTCTTATCAACCTCG
>JASZXT010000773.1:0-11688 GCA_035521555.1 Lecanoromycetidae sp. Uapishka_2 | reverse complement strand
AACGGGGGGTGTCCACAAGGCTAATGCGAGGTGTGATAGGTTTTTGAATTGGCTTTTTGGGAGGGATATCACGAGGTTTTGAGACGGAAATCTTTTCTTTGTGCACCTTGGGTATAGGGTGTGGATGGTATGGACCTTGACGGCTGGGGGTACCACTCGCTCTGTCTGTTCTTTGATATCATTGTTCGGTACTTCAACCAGCAATTGTGGGGTGTTAGATCTTGAGGCTGGGCTGGAACCAGGCACCATGACCGGCCACGAGACAAATGTGTTTACCGCTGGAAACTCACACGGCAGCCTGGCTTGACACCCAAGGGGTGGTAAGTGACAATTAGAATATGTACAATGCTCATACGTGGAGGATCGCCTCCTAGATAGAGTCATTGATCTAGCTGTACCAATTGAATTGTGATTATCATCCTCTAGACGAATGAGGCTTCATCAATCATGGTGAATTGCCACCATTTCGCTTTTATTAATGCCCTTTTAGATGCTCATATATGACTCATTACAATCATCACAACAGCGTATCCCCCAACGCACACCTCACCAACGAGCAACCAGCCCTAATCGTCTCCTGTGCTCCCATCGCTTCCAGTGACGGATTGACCTCCACCAAATCCATCGCAACCAAACTCCCAGTCTCATGCACGCACTCAGCGATGTAATCACCCTCCCTCAGCGTCAATCCACCTCGCACAGGTGTCCCCGTGCTAGGAGCCCACTGCGGATCCAGCGCGTCGACATCGAATGAGAGGTGAATAGGGGTATCGGTGCCGATATGTCCCAATGCCATTTCCATGACACGTCCAATGCCATACCTGATCCAGTCAGCTTGAACATTTATTTAGTCCACAGAGGAGTAAAGGAGGACTGACTTATCAATATCATGCATACTAAATGCCCTCACCCCATGCTCTCTCAAAATCTTCTTCTCCCCCTTATCCACATCCCTTAACCCAATATACACCAATTTCTTCAAACTCAACTTTGGCTCCTCCCCCAACCACCCAAACATCTCCTCCTTTTTCTCCTTTGCCAATCCAGTCAAAAATGCAACAGGCATACCATGGATATTCCCACTCTCGCTAGTCTCAGGCGTGTTGATATCCGCATGTGCATCCACCCATATCACCGCCATTTCCCTCCCCAACCTCTCCCTGATAGCCGTAGACGTGCCTGCAATGGTGCCGATGGCAATGCTGTGATCACCTCCAAGCGTGAGCACTAAACGCCCTTGCTTGGCGTGTTCGTATACTTGAGTTGATATTTGCTTTGTGACGGCAGATACAGCGAGAGGGTTTTTCATGTTGCGGAAGTCGGGGTCGGAATTTGGCATGAGGGAGGAATAGGTGTGGACGGTCTCATCATGGTGGAGCGTGTAGTTGAGATCTTCCTTGAGTTGGGTGAGGAGGCCTGCAGATATGAGGGCCGTGGGGGCTGCGTCGACGCCTGGTTTGCACTGGATGGGGAATTAGTGGTAGTCACGGCTTGGGGTTGAGAGGAAACGTGCCTGGCCACCTGAGAAACCGACAGCTACGACGCCCAGGTCTGTGTTGGAAGAGAGAAACTTCGGGGCGATTGTTGAGGGGGAGGTCATGTTTGGGAGATGGTCCAGGGAGGCAAATCCGAGTTGTGAAATATGACTTGTAAAGAGGTAAAGTCCAGGATATCAACAGGGGGCAAGTCGAAGGTAGAAAAATGTAAGGACAGTGTCGTTTTATATCAGACATGAAATGAACATTCCCTTGGGAAAAGTTGCTCGGCTGTCTGTCGGCAGTACGTAACAAACTCAGAGCCCCCGCCAAAACCTGCACTTAGGGGCCTTTGGGCGGGGCACCCCGCCCAAAGCC
Source organism: Lecanoromycetidae sp. Uapishka_2 (assembly GCA_035521555.1). NCBI lineage: Eukaryota > Fungi > Ascomycota > Lecanoromycetes > Lecanoromycetidae sp. Uapishka_2. The sequence continues at coordinate 9,835 of JASZXT010000773.1, read as the reverse complement.
GCCGGACGACCTTACCCCTAAGTACAGGTCGAGCAGGACTCATCTCCTAAGTGAAGGTGCAAGAGTTTTGAACATCACCTGCCATCCACAAGCCCCCACACTAGGGTCTTCAATAAGAAGTAGATACGGGCCAGGCTCTGAGATTCAGGGATCTGTTCGATGGAGGATTCCGTTGAAAGCAGCCATATTGGCAATGAGAATCTGGCAGCCTTTCTCATCCGATGTCACAGAGCTTGGATTATCAGTCGTCCTTCCTGATCATGTATGACTTCCACATCTGCTTTCAGGACAGCAAAATCGATCTTCTGCAGGTTGTCTGCTTCAGAAACGCCGATGATGCTGTCTTTGGTGTAGTAGCCTTAGCCCAGGTAGAATACCCTGTTCGGAGTAATGTGATATGATCTATTCGGCTGTGGTATGAAAGTAGCTGGAGGACCTGAGCTACCTTTACCAGTATAAGAAGCACCGTAGCCAATCATATAGCTGTTCTGCTTGGCCTCATTAGCGGTAAAGTCACTCTGTGTCTTGATCTCGAATGAGTCTCTTGTCCCGCCATTTGCGAGCTCCTTATCTCATCGAACTGGAGAGCTTGGTCAATAACCCTAACGGCAAAGGTTGACCCTGGAACGTGGACATCTTCTGAGGATGTTGACCCCAGGGTAATTGGCTTTTCACCATAAACCATCACGTCAACGCCTTGCATTTGAGTGCTTTGAGATGAACCACAAATGGCGTAATACGTCTTGTGGAGGTAAACTGAGATTGTTGGCCAGTGGGGACTCTGGCTTGGGCAATGACGCTAGCAGAAGGGGCGTACATCTTTTCTAGGACGTTGGGCGTAAAGTGTGGCCGCTGATGGATCAAAGCATAGTTTTGATAGCTGCCAGTTTGTTGGCCACAACGATGGTGAAGGCGCTCATGTTCGCGGCTAATTCGCAAAGGGCAATGCAAATGTAAAGGTAATTATCAAACGCAAGTAATAACGCTATATATACATGTTAGTTATGAATATATGGCCATCAAAGCGTGGTCAACAACAATGTTTACGTTCAATTCCTAGAGCATCCATGCTGGCGTCACAGAGCGTCCGGGCAGCTAGTTCTAGCACCCGAGGCCTCTATGCCCGAGGCGGCCAGTGGTAAAGTGCCCGCTGCAATCTGGCATGGTCTTGGAATGACAAAGTGCAGCAAACTTCAAGATCCTCGTGTCGAATAGCAAGGGGTTGGAGAGGTAAGTAGGCAAGCGAGTTGAATTCTGAAGTCGTCTTGCGGACGGAGTTTAGGGAAAGTCTTTGAAGTTGCAAAGCGAAAAGGTAAGTTTCGGCGAGATGAGGATAGGTCGTCTTGTTGGCAAGGCAATATTAATAGTGCCAACCGTCTTGCGCGTCCTTTAAAAAGATCGAGAGGTTCAGTCATGTTTGATTGTCTAGAATCCGAAGATATCTTCGCTTCGCTCTGCAGTACACAATACAGCCATTTCTTCAATTCGAGAAATCACAAAAGGTTAGAAGACTGAGCAAATTTTCTATTCGGGTACACAAGTGCTTTTATTGTGAGACTAGGACGCGGTACATGTATGTGTCTGTCTGAGGCGTGCCTGATGGATATGCAAGACACTCCCTAAGGCAATGACCCATCACAGACATCAAGTCACGCTATGGCGCAATCAAGACTCTCCCAATCGCCCTACCTCCCCATCATCGCAAGCATCTTCGGAACTCTAGCCCTAGGCTTGGGTATCAACGGCATGCTACGACCGCGAAAAGCCCTCGCAGTCTTCGAATTCGAGCCCCCAGTGTCCGCTGCGGATCAAAAGCTAGTCGATAATCTAACAGTACTTTACGGAGTGAGAGACGTTTTCATGGGCCTGGCTGTCTATTCAACCACGTACTTTGGCAACCGCAAGGCATTAGGCTGGATCTTGATTGCTGGTAGCGGTGTCGCGTTTGTGGATGGGATTGTGAGTCGCGCGCAGATTGGGAGGGGAGAGTGGAATCATTGGGGTTCTGCGCCATTGATGACGGCGGTGGGGAGTATGTTGCTTGGTGTATTGGATCGTGCATAAGGTTCGATGCATTTCAACCTTCTATAGAGTATTGGGAGACGACGATTGATTGTGTGCTCTCAGCGTCGTCAGCTCAGCTCAGTCTGGATACCTATTTGATACAATCCACAGTTCGCTGAAGGCTAGATGGGCTGAGGCCAACTTCTCATTGTTGAATCAGTGGCACAAATCTCCAAGTCTTGTGTTCTTCTTGAAGTCCAGTTCCAAGTACGGAGTAATATATACCGGCTTCATCATGATCTAAACCAGAGCTCAGTAATGGTGTTTTTCGCAATAGTTTACTATTTCTGACAAGGGTATGCAAATACAAGGGGACTTCGGATATTACTATCACACACGGTTTGGACAATTTGTTCCGACAGGTATTTTCACTGAAGGCGGGGCATCTGCCAGCTCAACGTAGTAAGAATCAGAGAGGCATTGATAGAGGTGAATCCGAATTAAAGACCAAAAGTCGTAGGAACATGTGGCTCATCAGAAGGTTAGTGATGTCTTGAAGCATCCAGACTGAATCCGTGGAGCTCGATCCAGACGATCTATAGACTCTGCATGAAGCTCACGCAGTACTTTCCATTGTTCAGCAGATGACACTTGTGAGTTTTGCTGATATACTAGAATCAGGAAGGTGACAAAATATCATTCCTAGCCAAGAAGGGAAAGTAATCGGCGCCCAGAGCAAAAATTTTAGGGAGGGGCGAGCCCCGAAGCGCCCCGGAAAAGCCTTTCTCTCTTGTCTTTTGACTTCCTCATTATTATTGTTGGTAAGCAAGACATGAGATGTGCGAGAGTGTCATTGAACATGACAAATACGCGGAAATAAGAAAGGCGTACCCACAAGACCGACAAATCTTTCAAGTTCAAAATTGGTGGGGGCGATGCAATCTGACATGCAGAAGCTGAAGAACCCTCAACCCTCAATCCTCATTGGCTCAGTATCGAGGAAATGGTTAGGGGCGCGCGCCAACAACGCTTGGTACTTCTGCGGTTTTAGGGGGCATTTCTAGGGGCAGTTGCTAGTTATAGTGAACCCACTTGGCGAACCATTTCCAAGATTGGCAAACCTTCTATCACTCCTCACGACCCGACAGTATGGCACTGGTGTTTTACGACGAGATCGACCGAAGAACAATGTTACGACACCACATCTTTTTGAACCAAGTGGACCATTGGATGTCCAGAAAGGCGTCCATTGCTTGCCTATCTGCCAGAAGACGCTATGAATAGTGTGCTTGTGCACCCTCTTCTGAGTGCGCGAAATTCTTACTCCGTAGACAAGTTATGCAGAGCAACAGCAAGATAACCATACGTTTGCTGGGGCTCTTGGCTTGCTGCCGGAGCCCAAGCTTCTCACCGCTCGTAGGCTGCCTTACCTTCAGGCCTCCCACTATCGTTTCGAAATCTCATCTTACTGTGCGGAGCTTGCATGGCGCTAGAGAATCTGGCCATCTAGCAGCGGCGGTATGAGGCTGTGAGGCTGAACCTCATCTTTATATTATTAGCGGGCGTCCCCGTCAACCTCAACTTCAATCTAGCTTATCTACGTCAACGTCAAGTTCGTTTCTATATATTTTATAATGTCAATTTTAATGTGCTAGCGCTGTACACTATGAAAAGTTTGATCTAGATCACTCATGGCAAAGTCCAACACCGCGTCTCAAGCGATCTCTGAGAAAACATCTCCTGAAAAGTCGTCACACCCAGATGATGATTCAAGAGAGAAGCACCATTCGGACGGCGGACATGCGCGAGGAGAGAAACCTTTGTCTCGCCCGTCGCTTGCACGTTCAAAGCCCACCCGACTTGATATATCATTGACAGTTTGTTTCGACTGCTTTCTCGCCCTCTTAGCCATCATATTCATTGCATTCGGTGCTTTAGCGTACCGGAGCGATGGTGAGCTTGTCAATGACGTATCCTACGCTGATGCGTTGCTGTCGGCTGTACAATTAGTAAGTCTTTACATTGCCTTACTCATACCAGGGGATTGACATACTGACAGGGTCCCACATTCTTTCCTATGGTCTTCGCGCTCATAGCTGTGCGTTTGATCAAGGCCGTTCATCGGGTAAAAGCCTCGCGAGACAAGCAAAGAGATGACGCGCAGGTCAAGGTACTGCAGCAGCTACTGGATAGTAGGACCATTGGAGATACTCTTGTCACAATAGCGAAACTGAAGACAATCAATCTGGCGGGAATACTTCTCCTCGTACTCTGGGCTTTTTCGCCTTTGGGAGGTCAAGCTAGCCTAAGAATCGCCACAGAAGAGAGTTATCCATATGAAAGGGAAAACGTCACTTTTTCATACGTTGATTACAACACGATCTACAGCATGTACACTGGATCCGAGTGGTGGAATGAAAACATTGACATTGTCAAGGCGATCTACAGTACTTCTCTCATCAGTTCGAACAGGGTCAGACAATCGAGCCAGGATGCCTGGCAGAATCTGAAGGTACCTGCCTTGGAACAGCTTGGCCCTTTGCCTCAAAATCGATCTATATGGATAGAAGTCCCAGCAAATGCCGACGTGAAAGGTGACACAAACGATAATATCTACTCATCGCTCGTCGGCATCCCTGTTGCAAGCAACATTTCATCATGGACCGACCCTGTCACCGATGCCGCAGATAGCTATACAGCCACCTATCACCTCGAAACTATGTATATGTATCTTGGCTGTGCCAATATAAGTCTCAATAATGCCACCACAGGTATTGACTTGCGCCAGGGCTGGTCAGTGGCATCAAGCGCAAATGGACTTCAAATTGCAACCAACAGTGGTAAGGCAAACTTCCTAGACTTTCGTTCCCTACCAAATGCCTTTCATAGAGCTCATGTCCAAGTCTTGGATAGTGCCATATATTTTCACTCAAAATGCTTTCGGAAAATGCTGCCACCTAGTCTCTCTGCCAATAAGATATAACGCTAACGCCAAGATGTTCCAGATGAACGTAGCAATTTCAACAGTGAGGGTCCTACCACACAACGGCAGCTGTACTATCAGGCCTTGGGCACGAGCGAGGACTCAACCGTGAACACTACTCTTGTTTCAACTACATGTAACATAACGTCTACGTATGTAGAGCTCAACATCTCCTGCGTTGAGTCATCGTGCTGGGCGTCGCACATCCGCCCTTCGCAGCAGAGCCGGATGTCCGAACTCTGGACTCCACTCGACTACAACAGCAGTGCTGCCAGTAGTTTCTTTGGCGACTTCGTGAACGCTACGGTACCCAGACAACTCACATCTTCTTCCCCTACCGAATGGTTTCTTACCAACCCTAGCAACTCCTTTGGGCTAGATTCAAAGAATTCATACGCCGACTACTCAGGGGTTGACTCAGGAGACTTCTCGTTGCGGCTTACCCAGCTGCTCAATGCCTACTATCTCGCCAATATTGCTCCCGCTGCTGTTACAGGCGATCTGATCACGGATGACTGGGTGAGCGAATATCCATATGACTACACAACTACCCCCGGCAATATTACGACCCAATTGGATATTATTGTATGTCATAGGCAATGGCTCGGGGTCTTAATCTTTGCGTCCGTTGTCATGATGTGTTGTGGATTCGCATGCGCTGTCATTGCGGTTCTTCATCCAAGTACTGACGACTTTGATATTGGGGTTGCTATGAAGTCAAAGCGCTCGAAGGCTTTCGGGAAGAAGCTGGGTGAATTCCTGAGCGATGACTGAGTGGGGAGAGGAATCGATTACGTCGCAACGGCTTTCACCCAAATATCCAATATGGTCAAGACATGTCAGACACGTTTATCGCCTCATGCGCTTATTGACACAGTGCCGCGCCGACCGATCAGGAAGCATGATGATAGCATATTGGTCAAGTGCAATTGGAACGGTGGTTCGATCGACAAGGGGGTCTGTTGGGTGGCTCATGCGATCTTTTCCAGCTCTCTGAACACGCCAGGTCACAATTTCTCCGCTTCCATACTACGGGGAACTGTTCTCTTATGGACTGGATAGATTTGACATCAGCAGTAGCGAGGCTCCTACAAGCTGGGTGTCGCAACAAGTGGCGGTTTCGGATGGCAGCGCAGCCCTATATTGAGCTCCTAAAAAGGGGTTTGGAGCCCATGACATTATATTGCTGTTGTCTTATAGCCTGTAATATGTCTTCCAGACCTTTTGTGGTCTTGCATTCGCCGTTTTGTGTGAGTACCGAACCTGCCTCTACCTGCTATGCCGAGGCTCGTCAAGCACATGGAATTGTGGCAAAAGCGTTTGCTAAGTGGGACACGGAAAGGCAGGGTTATCCTTGCGCGAACTATCCGGTCTTGGACCGAGTCAAATTTGGAGTCTTTGTCCGCCGTGTTAATACTAGAATTGTGAGCTAAATATACAACATCTGGATTCAAACGTCCGTGAGTCAGAACTTGGATGTTTGAAGAGCCGTCATTGGAGTTGCAAAGGGTGGTCCAACCCAAAAATCGTTCATCGTCATTATTCATGTTTGTCTCAAGTCCTTTTGGACCTCGCAAGAACGACCTCGCAAGAACCCCGGCCCTTGGGTACAAGTGTTTTGAGTTTCAATCTTTAGTATCAACGGTGACTGTGGGCACTTAAATATTCCAAAATGACCAAAATAGAAGATGAATTAGTGCTCAGTCGAATCCGTTTCTTTGATTCGACGAGCACGAAACGCTGTGGCGCATACGAAGCAGCTGTACGTGATGGATCATGAAAGACAAGGGAAGAGCCTTGTCTACGAAGACTCACAGAGTATCCTTCTCTATCATGAGGCCTGTTATGTGTCATGCTTGTTGCCACGTCTCGCTTTCGCATAAGGCTCGACCATCGCCGCCTTCCAGATGTTTTTAGGGTCAGAGCACAAGTGCTAATCCAAACTGTCAACATTACATTCTCGAACCACAAAATCAATCGCACAGACTTTCTTCATACCCTGGATAATATGCAATACGGACTTTTCCTGCTAGTATTGAGAGCTGGCGCTCTAGCCCACAAAGCCCACCACGTCACTCACTCCACGAGCCTCACACCCACCCAAACTCCCTACATAGACTTCGTACCCACGACAGTTTCCCAAGATTTACAGTTTTATGCGGCTCAGCAGAGTGCTGCTGCTCACGATGCTGCCACTGGTAATGTTACTATCGCAGCCTACACTGATGGATTCTGCACAAACGTGAAAGGCTCCATCATTGTAAGTCGTACCTACCAAACCAATGATAAGAAGCTACCATCGCGATGGTATTTGTATCAAGAAAACCTCTGCACTACGTATTTCTGAATGATTGACGCTGATGCTGGAGGATTTTAGACTCTACCAGGAGACGGCAGCTGCCAGAGCATTACCAACATTGACATGACCGGCAACTTCGGTATCTTCTTCAACCACACCGTTGACCAGGTTGACTTTTTCGGTGACGACAAATGCGCTCAATCTCCTCCCTCCACTGTCACCGATGGATTTGGTCGTTCAACGGGCGGTGTAAGGTGTTGGACTATGGGAACTGCGATGATCAACACGCCTGTCAAATGTGCCAGAGCTGTATCCAATCAACCTCAAATTTATGCACGTTCTGTCTCTTCGGAACAACCCCACTACGTTGAGCCCAAGGATCACCAACGCCTGGAAGACGGGAAAAGCGCTGCTGTTATTTCTATCCATCCGAGGTTAATTGATCCAACTAGATCTGCCACCGAGCATAGCGCGGGCGAAGTAGCATCTTACACCGATCTGAGCTGCCAAAATATCAGCAATGACAAGCCAACAGTATGTCCAACTTCTACCTTCTAGGCTTATTAGTCCCAGCCATTTTACCCATGACCTGTATGAGCACTGCTGACATCTCATATCCAAGTTGATCGGCAAAGGATGTCGCCAGTTCGCGCCCAAGAACGATGGCATTGGCGTTCAATGGGGCCAAGCCAAAGGTCTCCGTTTCTTTAAGAGTACCGATTGCACTGGTGAGAATTTCACGTTCCAGCCCGGAACGCCCAAGAGCACGAAAGATTGCTTCATCATGCAAGACCTTAATGGGGGACCCTATGGAAGCTTTGAGCCTTATGATCCCTCTTCTGGCGCCCTCAAGCCTCGTGAGCTTAAACGGAAGCATCATGGACCTGCAAAGCCGCCAAAGAACGTTGCAACCATTGCTTCTTATCACGACCCAAATGACTACCAATGCACGATTGTCGATCCAGGTAATGGTCCAACTGTAAGTATAAGACTACAATCTGAGACCTCATCTCCCCCATCCTACACCACAATGCCCCAACAAATTTCCTTTCATACCAACCTAAGAAGGTGAAACCCATTACTGAAAAGAACTGATCGCGATCCTCACAGACTATCAATGGCACTGGCGACTGCCAGAAGTGGTCAGACTCATTGAGCTTAAACTTCGGCATAGTTTGGAGTAGCATTGCCAGTCCTACACCAGCGATAAGCAACCTTCAGCTCTACTTGGACGACAATTGCACAGTCCTTGCAATGAAAGCGGATCCATCTGAAGATTCAGGCCAGATTGACTGTTTCAGTAGTCAGGGAATCAATAGCATTAAGGCGAATGTCAATATTGAGAAGCGCACGTTAAGTGAGGATACATCCAATTCCCACGTCGAAGACCCTGAGCTTGCAAGTTTCAAGGTAAGAACAAGCCCCAAATTTACATTGACTGCACCTGCTAAGCTCGAGACTCCTAAAAGGCAGCTCCTCAAAACCATCGCCGTGCCGCCCTTGCCTTCGACCTACCACCAAACCGAAATCTCCAGCCGCAGAAGCCAAAACCCGAGGACCCGTGGACTGCAACTTACCAGGATGAGTCTTGCAAGGAAACTCCTGACAGCGAAAATCCAGTGAGTCCAGGAATACCCTTAGTCTCACAAAAAGTTTGGTTCATCAGATTCCATAACAATTGCTGACCTCAAATCTTGCAGTATACAGATCAAGCTTGCGTAAACATAGCGCCAGGCTTCACATACTTCGGTATCAACTGGGGAAATCAACAAGGCGCCATATTCTACAGTGAAACGAATTGCACGATTCAAATCCTAGATGCCAACCCTAAGATGATGCACGGAGGTCCGGGCAGCTGCTTCGATATCTCCAGCATGAACGATGGACCCGCGTTGAGCATGAGCATGTACGAGACGAAGAAAAAGCGGAGGCATCTTGATCAGGAAAGCGACGATGTCTATGAAGATGATACAAGTCTCATACTAAATCGGGAGATGGGAAACCCAAAAATAGATCCAAGGCCAGGAGTTTCACCTGCCAAGTCTCCCAAAGTTGACCCTCCTAAGGTTGACACTGCTACGGCAGATCAGGCAACACAAACCTGGAATCCCAACATCTTTAACATGCTGGGTTACTAGATATATTGCTTATCTAGAAGCACCATAGATTAACTAATAACTAACCTGCTGGGCGGTCCATGACAGACAAACGGGAACCCTCCTGGATAAAAGGAATTAGAGGTTGACACGAGCGTTGGCAATTGCAGCTTCTAGCTGCCAAGTGCTTACCTCCTGATCCAAGCCTGATGCTATCCAAGCATGTCAATATCACACTGTGGGCCGACTTTCCAGGTCTAGATAGCTTAGCTCTGAGACTTCCTCAAGTACAAGCAATCTCGAAGAGCAGCCACGACCTCTCTTTCGTCAACCCCATTTGCCTCACCCCCAAATGCAACACTGACCCCACATCATGATACTCGATATCACCAAACCAACCTTCTCCAACCACCAAAATGTCACAATTTCCCCGCGCGATATCCAATTGCAAGC
>JASZXT010000772.1:0-11722 GCA_035521555.1 Lecanoromycetidae sp. Uapishka_2 | reverse complement strand
CTGTTAGGTGGTGTGGAGGAGGAGGCTAGGGGAAGAGGGGAGTTGTGGTATGAAGAGCGATGGCTTTGGGATGGCGTGTTGAGGGAGGAGTTTACGCAGTAAGGGTCTGGCTCTAGACATGTGGGTGCTTCTTTTGGCTCTCCATTCTCTGATACTAAGATCTATCAATGACTGACGCTCCCCAATAGCCTCTACAATTGTCTCATGCTCTTCCTCAATGAAGCTGAGCGCTTCATCATGCCATTGCTAGTTTGATGAGCATTTCAAATGAGTCCTAGCATTGAACAGGAAATAGTGCCCAATCTCCTTCGACTGCTGACAATTACCTTCCTCGGTAGTGGCTTTACCTTCTTTAACACATTTCAAGCAGAGGCCTTTTTGCTGGATGGAGGCAGCATCAGCAGCCTTTTGTAACATTTCTTTCAAGTCAGTCTTCGCACTCCGGCACTGCCCGATATTGTACTGTACGCCGTTAAGGTAGGTTGTACCCTGTGGACCAGTCGTGCCCGGTTTATCCATAGGATGGTTCTTGAAGAGCGAGAGCTGGCTTGAAATCGTCGTCAGGTTTGTCTGCTGAATTACCCTTGATATTGGCCATACTCCTAGCTGAGAGAGTTGTGTAACAGAATGGCCAATCTTTGCATCTTTTTCACAAAGCGTCTTTCTGCTGTCGTGTTCGGATTGGTTTGGACAGATCACTTTCAGCTGTGGCGCGATGATTTCTTCGATCTCTATTTGCAGCTGTAGCAACGCTTTTTCCCGCTCGATGTTCAATGACTCTGATAAGTAGGCGGTGAGCCTAGAATCGATGTTGGAGTAAGGTTATTCCATACCAAACACTTTATCAGGTAAGATACCATTTGTGACTTCGCTCAAAGCTGTCACAAGTCCTTCCGCGGTGTACTGGAGTATCAGCTCCTTTGACATTTCCCAGAACACCTGGTTGTTATCGACAGCATACGAAATCCAGAGCATTTGCGGCCCAGAGACCTCAACAGATCGTGTATTCTGCAGCCACAGTTCAGTCCAGGGGTTCAGAGCTAAGGATAGATCATATTTGTCGCAGAGGAGTGCTACCTCCTTGAGGAGGTTTGATGACCAGAACACCGAGAACTTTGTTCGGTGATGCAAGACCTGGCAAAGCCAAGTGACACCTTCGGGATTGTCCTCCGGAAGAGGCACTTCCATTGGATCTAGACTCAATTTCGACAGAGCAAGACCTTCAGCAAATTTGGGACCTAGCATAGCTGCGAATACTGGGGATGCTAAACTCAACACCTTGGATGATGACCTGATCTGTTTTTCTTCCGTGCCAACTAGCAACACTAGGTCACCTGCGGGATCAGCTTCATATCGCGCGGGGTTCGCCATACTTGATGAAGGTGAACTTGTCTTAAGTGTAGCAAACTATGAAAATGAGTGAGTTGCGGCCGAAGCGAGAGAATCCTTAAGACCATATAATCTGATTGTGACATAGGTCGTTTGAGAGCAAGGTGTTCAACGCAGCGGTATCAACTTCTACATACAGATGTGCTGAGAGTGAAGCGCCAAGCGGTAGCGCCCTTAGTAAGCTAAACCCGAAGAAGCTGAGGTTGAATCTTTCTCCTTGTCTTACTAAACAAGACCGTCCTTTGATATCAGACACTTACTAGCTTCTTAATAATTCCACTGTCATGCCTCTGCCAACTGTGTCCACGCACCTAGCGCTAGAGATGAACGCCACTTGCTGTGGGGTCTTCGTTATGGAGAAGCTCTTATGCAACCCTCAAATACTGACATCCAATAATTTAAGGAATGACGAAAAGTCGATAGGAGCGCCGGGGCTGATGTGATGTTACACGGGTGCAATATCAACAGCCTTGTGCGCTTTCCAAATTTGATAGCTCATTTTTCTTTGAGCATGAGGCAGTTTGATGGGAGTATTGGGTTTGTGATACGAAGATCTATGAACGATGAAGAAGCCTATTATCCAGATTTGTGACACTACGATGCCATTCTATTACATCAACGCTCTGGTGTAGTACCTGACAAATGACAGAGAAAGATAGTTCGTGACACTGTTTCGGTAGCTTCCCCAGACGTACAAAAGCTCACCTCTACTCGTTCTGCAACCCGACAACAAATTCAACACTCACCTCTCAAAAGAGAGGAAAGCTGAAGAATAATCTGGGCAACTTATCGAACGAACAGCCATGTCTCAAGACGACCTCATCAGCAGCGATGCTTTCCGCGAGACAATGATGCTCCAGCACGATGGAACCCTCGGGGAGGTCTCCCATGAGGCCAGTAAGTGGTGAACAGGTTTGGTGAATGTTCGTCTATGCTGATCTCATAAAAGGGGATCAAGACATCCTAGACACACAGAGCGATCAGTCGATGAGCATTGACGACGAAGTTCTCACCACTGGCCTCCCGAAGACCACTCCATACTTTCATAGCTACTGGACCTGTTGTTACTGCAGGACGACAAATTACGCAAGGCAGGCGTATTGCGGTCATCGCCGTTGCGGTCACCAGAAATGCCGAAGTTGTTCATGGCGCTGATGTTCTAGAGAACTGGTACTACGGACTTGCAGGTTTCAGGGTAGTCATAGGGATGGCATTGGAGGGAGGGTGTCGTGGATTTATTTTGCATTTGCTTTGAAAAGTGGAGGTTGGGGAAAGCTATGAAGTTTCTTGCGAGTGCTTACGCAGTCATGGAGTCCGGAATCTTTACAGGCGATTAAATCAAAGGTTGGTCTTAGAAGTTCAGATCTGGGGGAAAAGCACGTAGCAATGGATATTTTCAAAGATGGCATGATGGAGACGTTGTAGTAGGTATCAGCGACCAATTTCAAACTCCAAATAACAAGCCATGAACGGAGTATGGAGTCATATCGTGTTTCATAACAGCGCTCGCATTCTTCTACTTGCTCTATATTTTCGCAGAAACGCCTCTTCGCATAGCACGATTGAGGTAAGCGTTCGTCCAATCATACTGAAGTCCACGAAAGAAGTTCTGAGATCTCGAGGCTCCGAAAGCCACCGACCGGCTCCGTTGCTGTGAAGTCGTGATCTCAAAACATGCATTCGCTGACCGTTGCCCAGTTGCCTTGTATTTTAATAGTGGTGATGTGTGAGGAAGCGATTCAAGATTTACCAATCGTCATAGGGCAACATTCTCGAAAATCCGCCTGGCAGTTGCCGTTTTTCTTGCTGAATTTACCTTCCCTGACGCAATTGAGGCAAAGTCCGAGCTGTTCATCGGAAGCTGTGATGACTACATCTTGCAAGAGCTTCTTGTTGAAAAATCGAAAATTGTCACAATCTTCATAATCATTTTCGTCGTCATCGATTTCGTATTCCTCGATATTCGATATCTGACTGGAGGTACGTTCAATGGTGCCGTGATGGAAGACTTTGAGTATGGGCCATAGTTGAAGACGATGCAACTCTTGGACGAAATGACCACTTTTGGCGAGGTGAGTACAGATGCTTGAGTGATTTATATGCTGATTCCTGCTTGGACATCCCCTCCTCAAGTGTTGGTCCAATGTGGTCTCGATGGCCGTGAGTAAGCTGAGCATATAATTGTTTCGCTCACTATCGATCGCATCTTCGCACGGAGTCAGCTGCAGGTGCTACAAGTCAATTCGAGAAACAAGGAACTCACAGAGCACCTCTTTTGGGAGAGGGTTATCCACGAATTCACCAGCCTCTTTATGCAGCTCCTCCGTTGTATAATTGCGCATCATGTCTCGAGATGTCTTCCAGAAAGCCTGATGACTGCCCAACGCGTAGGAGACCCAAAGCATTTTTACTAGACGGTCTTCTCCATTCTTGGACCCTTTGAATCTTGCGAGCCATGCTTCGCTGCAGGAATGAAGAGCCACCGACATGTCGTACTTGTCGCTAAGTCTAGCCACTTTCTCGATAAATTGGAATGATACCGCTGAGGCTATCTGATTTTTGAAATGGATGGCATTGCAGATCCAAGCCATAGCTTCGGGGTCGTCTTCAGGGAGATAGATCTCAAGGAACCCTCGTTGATGCATGAGAGCCTGGTCCTCAGCAAATCGTGGACTAAGCATAGCTGCTAGCACAGGTGATGCAAGGCTTAGGACCTTTGAAGAGACTCTGAAGTTTTCCCTCCTGAGAACCCACTGAGAGGACCAGATCGCCTGTCGGATCAGCATTATATGTAGTACCTGACATGGCGGAAAGTAGTCGTGGATTGAAAGTACGACCGACAGTGAGGACTGGTGGTAGTAGATGAGAGTTGACCAAGGCAGAAGTGAGGTCGATATATGTGGAGAGAACAAGGAAAAGGTCCGGAAAAGAGGCATGGATCACTCTAGAAGTGATACGAACACAAAGTGTTGAAGAAAATGAATGATTATTTCATGTCATGTCTTGGCCAATCAAACTTCCTGTTGAGCAAGGTTATTTAAGGCAATTCAAGCTCTAAGAAAACGCTCAGTCTGGGTGACTCTTCTTATTAAAGAGGGTGTCAGCGTCCATCTCTCATCAGACTCGGATTGAGATGCCAATTGGAGGTGGGTTTCTTTGTGATGGTTTACAGGTGTCAATGTTACCATATGAGGACAAATATTTGCGATACTCCTAATTCTATTAGGCTATGTAAACCATAGCTATAGCCCAAAATTTACAAGCTCTGAAGGTAATTTCCACGCCTGTAGGACGGTCGCATGCGCCATACTCGGTATCTTGTTGGTGCTTTTCCTTTGCAGGGTAAATAACTTTGAAAATCCGAATAATGACACTGTCGAGCAGGACTCCTCAACTCGCGAAAGGTTCTATCACGCTTCTTTTTAATGGACTTCTAAAACACGTTGTTGTCAGCACTTATATCGCTTTAAACTGGTTAAGCTCCTTCATACACAGCAAAAGCCCTGTCATTGACGAAGTAATAATCTAGGAATACTTCCCCTAACCCAAATCATAAGCCTATAGTATCTCATAAAGGCTACTAGAAAGTCCAGTAGAAACTCTGCACATTTTAAAGGCGTATGTGTCGAAAAGTTTAGCGGTTTTCTTCACGCTTGGGAAGATTGATATCTCAGTGGCTCCCCTTTCTTCCCAGATGGAATGAGCCGCAGATCAAATAGCTTCTTTGGAAAGCTCTTCAGCAAAAGGCACAGGCGAAACAGTCGAAGAGCTCTTTCCCGCTCTTGCGCAACGTTCTGCGAATCTTAGACTCGCAAGGCTGCAAAAAAGGGAGGCGTAAGGCTGAGCGCTTTATGTAGAGGAACTCCAATTGGCCACTGTTCCTCGGGACACAACTTCTGATTCCACAATCACTCAAGCTGCATAGTCATTGGTGTACCGAGAAATGTGTTGGTCAACTAAATCCGATATCTGATGGGGCTATTGACCCGGTCAGGTCATTGTGGCTATCAAGAAAAATTTGAAACACGGCTAGAGAACAGATAAAGGAGAAGATGTTCGCCGACCCAAGCTACAGGGTTTTTATCAGAAATGGCATATGCGACTATAGCGAAGTGAGACGTCGACCGTCATTTTGTCCGCACAGGCAAACGCTTCAACGAGGCATTATTGTACCCAAAATCTAATTCCTATTCTCTCGCAAGTGCTAGATACTGCTCGCAAGTGCTAAATACTGCTTATTCCCTCTATGTCTGTGATATCCGGTAGGTTCAACGTCTGTGCATTGCAAGTGTAGCACACTCGTACTCTTCAGCAGCCCTACAGTTGCCTTCCTCCACTGTCACCTTACCCTCATTGACACAACGAAGACATAGTCCTTCCTGATCAATGAAAGCTTTGGTAGCAGCTGCCTTCAGTTGCTCTTTGCAATTGAGGTGGAGGTACGTTTTCGTACAATCATAATTGATTGAATAATACTCTCGATCCCTTTCATCTTTTGGATCGTATGACTCGTACTTCGGAAGCTCTTCGGCGATGTGGGCAGGGCTGCTTTGATAGAGCAATTTGGAAGAAGGCCAGAATCCCAGACGAGCGAGCTCTTGAAAGTAATGGCCACCGAGTGTAAGAATTCCACACTTTTCTTGCTTTTGCCGATGATAGATGCTGAGCGGGCACGGCATTTCAAGATAAGGAGCTATGATTCCTTCAATGGTGTCCTGCAGCTGTCGAAGGACCGACCCACGCGCAGCATTGATGGCATCTATATTGGAATAAGTCAGCTAAAATCCTCAAAGATTTTCACGTCGACTTACCGACTAGCCGATCGGGAAGCATGTCTTTCGGGAAGCTATCGGGCAGCTTTACAGACTCTGCACTGAGATTGCACATAATATTTCTCGTAATGAGCCAGAACACACGATGATTATTGAACGAGCGTGCGATATAGAGGCCGCCGAAGTAGCTAGTATCACCATTGAACGAATCCCTGAAAGGCTTCATCCATACCTCGCTCCAACTACCAAGCGCAATGGAAGCATCGTACTTGTCACAGAGACTAGCCAACTTCAGACAGAAATCGAATGTTACGAGTTCCTCGTTGATACTCAGTTTGAAGTGGAAGGCGCGGCATAGCCGGATCATCGCATCCACATCGTCTTCAGGAAGGGGAATCGAGGAAAACTCGGCGGGAGCTAGATACTGGAGAGCACGACCTTCTGCGAATCGAGGACCCAGCATTGCAGCGAAGACAGGTGAAGCCCGACTCAGAACCTTGGAATTCACTCGAATCCCTACTTCGTCTGGGCCGACTAACAATACGAGGTCACCCTCAGGGTCCACATCCTCTCGAGGACGTACAGGAATTTGTGCAGTGTCCGCCATTGCTGTAGAATCTTTGTGGAGAGGTTCAGTATCGATGCAAAGTCGCTTGTCTCTGCCTCGTGATGGAGACGTTTGAGAGAGGAAATAGAGAGGAAGTAGGCCCAAGCGTGATGTTGGCATATTTAAATATACCAGGAAGTAATGTGTCACATGAGTCAGGTGGATAATGTTATCTCGATTGCAGGTAACTCATTGACACATCGGAAATATAAAGGCTGAAGTAATTCTGTGCCAGAACACTTCAGATAAATGTTGAACATGTTTGCGCAAACCTGCAGAGCTCATTTTGTGTTAAGTTTCCCACTTGATGAATGATGCAGCGTGGTCTTGATTGTTCGTTTCTTTGTGTTGATGCTTTTTGGATGTCAGGCGTCTGCTACAGAAGCCACTGCAGATGCCCGCTCTTTAAGATATGAAGAATCGTCTCTTGTTATGAAATATATCTCTCCAGCTTTGGCTCTGTCACACAAAAAGTTTTGCTTCTGCCCTTGTATGTTCCGCCCACTGCATAGCCTACAGGTACTCGCGATGACCACTAAAACTTCGTCGTTTTGCGCAAGGACGTGCACATCGTTCCTGCTATGACCTTGCAACAATCTAGTCATGCACACCAGACTCGTCATCCTCACCAGAATTGTAATCCACACCAGAATTGTAAGTCATGTTGTGCACCTCTTGTGTCTCAGCCCGACAATTGCCGTCTTCCTTCGTGACCTTCCCCTGCCTGACGCAGACCAGACACAAACCTCGTTGTTTCTCAAAAGCCTCGTTGGCTGCATTTACTAGCATTGTCTTGAGGTCCTTTGGAGGATTCTCAGAGCCACAAGAGCCGGAGGCAACTTCGTGCTCGTACCAATTCCTCACGGCATCGAAAAAGTAGTTATCGAAATCCATTAGCTGGCCTGAGAGAGTTGAAAGGTTTGTCACATTAAGGATCCTGGATATGGGCCATAGCCCCAACCGGTGGAGTTCTTGGAAGTAATGTCCAACTTTGGATAGACTATAACACGGAGTTCTGTCGGACACATGATTGGCCTGTTCTCCACACTCTTCACTGAGGATCGGCGTGATGATATCTTCAATAGTCGTTTGTAGTTCTCGCAGTGTTTCATCGCGGAGGGTGTTGATACTATCTGAGATGATGATCGTTAGTAGAGTAAACAAATTGCTATGATCAACCGTTTTCCTTACCAAGAATTCGTTCTGGCAAGATGCTGTTCGTGAGTTCATCAACAGCAAGGAGTCCCTCCGAAGTGTAAATGCGCGTTAGCTCTCGCGAACCACTCCAGAAAGCCTCATGATTATCGAAGGCGTACGAAATCCAGAGCATCTGTGGATACTGGTCCACTCCATTGATACAGCACCAGTCGGTACTCCAATTCTGCATCCACGAATTGCTCCAGGGGTCGAGTGCCCCTGACATATCGTATTTATCGCAATGGATTGCTATTCGTCTGAGAAGTGAGAAGGAAATTACGTCTTTGACGCGTTTTCTGAAATGCAAGGCTTCACAAATCCAGGTTAAGGCCTCCGGGTCGTCGTCTGGCACAGAGATTGTCGTAATCGCAGACGGATTTGCTTCCACTAAAGACCAGCCCTCAGCGAACTTTGGACTGAACATGGCAGCGAACACTGGTGAAGCCAAGTTCAGGACCCGAGACGACACTCGCACCGATTCTTGTCCCTTCCCGTCACCTATCACCAGGATTACATCGCCAGTGGGATCTGCCTCCAGAGGTTGAGAAATTGGATGCATTGTGACCTCTTGAATACACTTGAATGTTATTTGAGGTTTATTGTTGCTTTGATCATTAGGGAGAAGCAGGGGTAGAGGTGTTGAGTGGGCTAACTTAGAAATTGCGCGAAAGCACCGTCACTTCACGGAATCGTTCTAGAAAGTGAAGTAAAAGGTTTTTCAGCATAGTACAAAGGCATATAGTCCACGCCTATAATGGGGAGATAATTCTGCCATCTGCAAGTAAGTGATGTTAAAAGTGATTGGTGTCATATTTTAAGAAAGGACGGAAGAGATTTCTCAAAACACACTTCTCTCGCCTCAATATTCCTTGACAAGTTATAAAATTTCTGGCAGCTCCCGACCTGAAAAGGCGGAGGAGCCCTCAAATTGGTGTTCTACTCTTTCGTGCATAGCTAAAGTTGCGTCTCCTCGCCATACATGAGACGTAAAGCTTCATCATGACCTCTCATTCTTTCCGCACTCCTCTTCCTTGAACTTTCCACAATTACCATTTTTAAGGCTGACTCTTCCATTCTTGACGCACGTCAGACAAAGGCCGATTTGAGCCACCCTACAGACCTTCATCATTTCCTTCAAGTCGGGTTGGACCAAACAAGTTGAGCAGCCACAACGAGTCTTAAGGCATGGCGCGTAGGCTTCAAGGCTTCTAAGTACCTTTCTAATAGAAGACTTCGCAACCCCGGTGTGAAGAGGCCAGAGATGAAGGTCCCGTAGCTTCTGTAGATGAGTGACGACGTGGAGTGGATCACGATCTTTTGGCGTGAGTAATACCGTAACGGTATCTTCAATCTTTGACTGCATGTATCGAAGAAAAGTCTCACGATCCCGGGTGACAGACTCTTGAAATCGTGCCTTGTCAGCAATCACATTATTTTGAAGGTAGCCTAAAATCTAGGAATCAAGCTTACCGTAGGCTTTAGTACACTGTGAACGACCTGCGCACCAGTCTCCTACGTCACACAACGCCCTTTGGCCAGGACAACAAGACAGGATGTTCAGCGAGGCCATGTAGAATTGCTTATGATTGTCAAGGGCCCATGCAATATAAAACACCCTTAACATCTTCTTCTCATCGGCCGTGTCGAAGAAGGTCATTCCATGCAGAAGTTGTTCACTCCATGGCTTAAGGGCCCTGGCAAGATGGTACTTGGCGCACAGTATTGCCACCTTCTCGACAAATCGAAGGGTGTGCGAAGTAGAGAGATTTGGACGAGCGTGTAGCGCTGAACAAATTCAATACATGGCGATCGGATCGTCCTCTGGAAGAGCAATTTTCCGAGGGGAAGAAGACTCATTGACTTCATACCACCTCGGGCTGAACATTGCCGCAAAGACTGGTGATGCTAAGCTGAGCACCCTCGAAGAGACGCGCAGGTGCACGATGGAGTTCGACGAGCTGAGCACAAAAATAACATCGCCTTTTGGAGCCGCATTGACGTGTGCGATCATGGGTTTGGGCGTTTCCTTGGGCTGTTGGATCGTGTCGACGCTGCCGCCCTCGAAGATGTTTGCTGAAGACATTGTTAGGTTTCCTGTACGCGTAGGGACTGACTTTGGGAGATAACTGGATGAGGATTGGTAGCTTATAACAGGAACAGATTTTGAGGGCTAGTCTTTGTACTTATTCTGTCTTCACCAAATAACAGAAGTGATCAAAGAACGATTGAGACTGACAATAATCATTCTTTGTCTGGTAAAGAACGACTTGACTAGATTGATCTAACAGGGTGGGTAATCAAAAGATCACTGCCGAATCCTTTTTGGTATCGTTGGACATAGAATTCTGGGGCGTCAACTCCACGGTGTACATAACGTGTAGGCGAGAGATTCGCGCCGACGTTTGTTCACACGATGGAGGCTCGAGGCTGTCAATAGGTGAGCAACGACGGAAGCAGAATGCTTTTGCTTATCAGCGCCTTGGTCTTGGTCTTTGCATAATACTGATAGGAAGATGTGGATAGGTGTTCATTAGCATCATAACATTGGCCAGTTACCTTAGTTGAAGTATTTTCATTGATTGTTCTGCAAGATGTTCAAAGCATCCATAGACTCAAAAGTCCTGGTCAGCTATAGCCACCACTTTTCTGATCTTGAGCGATTCATTTTGGGATCCTGTACTGCGCCTTCATTGTCTAACCACTGCATTCCTTCCCATCCGTGTCCATTTCCCCTCCTTAGATCATAAGTCTTTCAACCTTCTCCTTTAGGGAACGTATCTGGCCCATCAGATCGCTCGCTTCGTTCGTAGTAATAGAGGCGCTGATGACCGCTCTGCTAACCCCACAAGCTCTACCCAAGGCCGTTTTGCTGGGAACATATACGTAAGGCACATTCTTGTCCTCACACAGGAGAGGCAAGTGAAGAAGGATAGCCTGCTTGTTGATTAGCCGAGAGCCGAGAGCCAAAGGGCAAGCTAACTTGATTGCTTACAAGAGGCGTAGTGTCGGCTGCCAGGATTATGATCTCGCTCGTTCCTCGGTTCAACGTTTTGGTCGCCTCGTTGGCTCCTTTTTTCAATCTATAGTCCGTTATGACCCGTTTCACGAGACAGTGACAACACTTACTGTCTATAGTGAGAGGCTTGCTGCACGAGGTCGAGAATTTCTTGCGACAGGGCCTGGTCGGCGACAGGCCATGCTGCAGATTGGTCTGTCATATTGAGCTTCTAGCGATGTCGAGGTGGAGACTTCCTGTTCTTGTTGTTGAGAAGATGGTTACGTAGCAAAGGGTTCACTGCCGTAGGCTCGCCCCTCGCGCTGGTGAAAAGATTGAGTGATAAGTTTATGAAAGAGTTTTGTGAGCCAGGATTGTTCATGCAAATCGTAGAAGCTAGCAAGTGGCTAGCTCTAATGTGACTAGCGCTGCCGAGCCGCCATCAGATCTTCGAACCTCTCAATCTCCATCGTCACTATTAACATCAAAGCTCATCTCACCACCGCCGTGATCGAAGCCAGTCGAGATCTATCTTCCGATATACCCTCAGCCTGTTTGACCCTCTGACTGCTCCGTTCTCAGCCCTCAAGATGTCGTCAGATCTTTGGTAAGGACTCTCACCAGTTGCTTTTTATCTGCCTATCTGTTCGTGGGGCGGCCTCGTTCACGCAGCTTGAGCGCTACCTCTGATGCTACTTTAATCAAGCATTACATTTGAATAGTCAAGCTGACACTTTGTGCCTCTTACAGTCCCGTATATGA
>JASZXT010000771.1:1671-11766 GCA_035521555.1 Lecanoromycetidae sp. Uapishka_2 | reverse complement strand
AGAGGGGGAGGAGAGGGGGGGGACTATTTGTGAAGATGGGTTTGTAAGGCGAGTGAAATGTGTACATACATAGACATTTTCTTCGGATGCGTGAGGACTCACCTTCTTGGCCATTCTTCCCTTTGTTTTCTCGATTATCTCGATTTTCTGGGACGAATTCCACCTTCTCCTCCTCCGCCAACGCAGAAACATCCCACACCGCAACCGCAATCGTGTTCATTCCATCAGACTCAATCACATCTTCTACCCTTCTCCCCAACTCGTTCGTAAATGCGACAGGGACCTCGGCGATTATAACCGCCCAGTCTTCGCTGACGATGTAGTTGTGATACTCGTATCTTATATGGTCGTAGATATCCTGAGGGTATTGTTTTCGATGGGGATATCGCTATACAGATGATGGTTCTGTGGACGAGGATACGAGGACGATGCGCGTGATGTCAGAAAGGTCAGAGAGCGTTGCTTGACGTGTGCTTATGGGCCAGCTTTGGGCGAAGGGAGGCATGGTCGCTGCTAGCGAACGCTCGAGGTGATGGGCTTCTTGTCAGAGATTGGGGGTTCGAGTCATCATGTTATTTTGCGTGGTAGGTTAGATATCAAGGGTAGAGACCGGCGAGGGCACAGCATCTCTTGTTGTACAGGCCGCCGGGCTATCTTCGTCAAAGGTAGTGCAAGAGGCGAGTCATCTTGTGTGACAACGATGGACATGAAGATGGTCGTTTGCTGTCGGCATGCGGCATCACGCAGTACTTGTGATTATAGGCCGGGAATAATGCTGTATAATTAGAAAAGGTAGCTGCCTTACGGTTGTGTGACGTTGTATGTCGACTCTTGAAAAAGGTCAGAAGGGTAGTGCCATTTTCATCGTAAGGCAATCTGAGGTGAGGAAAGTGCGATATCGCAAAACGGTAAGCAGGGGAACGATGAATAACAGGAGGAGATAAGAATGTATGGGACGGATAATATATTTACTGGCAATCTGGACCACTTTAAAGAGAGGAGTAACATTTCCTCTCGAACCACCAACCTATAACTAATCGTAGTCCACCACATAAAAGTACGCCCCAGCCGTGCATTCTGACCATAGTTCATTTCCCCCTCCACATTCTTTACTTCCGCTGCTGCCTCATCCCCAATATCTGCACCATTCGGATGAAAATATTGAGAAAATCTAATTCCAATGAGATAGACTCATTGACAACATCTTTCTTCACCATCCCTCTCTCTGCTAGTCTTGCATGGTGCAATATCTTCTGCGTATCATACAGTGTGAAGCCTCCAAAGACCGCCAACCCTCCGTATAGCCAGATCCGCTCAGTCCACATGAGGGTCCTTGCCGCAGTCGCAGGCAGTACAAGAGGTGCGAAACCAGAAACAGCGACAACTGCGACACCAGCGAGTAGTGGGCCACCGAGGTAAAGGTACTTCTCCTGCTTGGCTGTTGCGCCCACGAAGGCTATCGAGCCCATCATAGCGACAGTATAGAGACCTGCGCGAGCGAGAAGAGCGGGCTGTAAGAAAAGAAGTGGAGAGAGAATAGCGGCTTGAGCAACGTTGAAGCCAGTCCAGAGAGCATACTTTTGCACATAGCTATCATCCTATCAGTATACCGTCTCATCCAATATTCGCGCGAAGACTCACTTATCCGGACTCGTGGCAAAAGTCCCATACATCGTCCCAATACTAGTAGCCAGCCCCACCCCCAATATAACCCACGGGTTCGTCTGCATAAGCCTAACGCTCCACCCACTCCTATGCAGCGCCTGAGCCGCCACACCAATAATGCCAATCCCCAACCCCGTATGCATGAACGTCTCATTCAAGAAGCGTCTTTCAAATGGCGCCATACCCCCATCTTCTCTCGTCTCACGATTAAAGAGCATGTTCGTAGCAACCACAGTCCCGCCGACTATAGCAGCGCCATAAAGGAGGCGTTGAGCGAGCGAGCCACCGGCTCCGGCGGCGACGGGGGCGCTGGGCTGAATGTAAGATCGACTGGAGGCTTCTTGGAAGGCATAGCGGGCTTTGGTAAAGGATGTGATTGAGGGTATGGGTTTTGAGGCGAAGGGCGAGGATTTGGGGCCACTGTGGAAGGCGCGAGTTGCTTGGGTTGCGGGGGAGGTGCTTTTGGGTAGTTGTTTGATGGCTGAGGAGATGGCGAATGGCCTACGGAGGACGAACGCCATTGTTGCTGATGTGTATGCTACTGCTTGTAGATGGGGAAGTGATGTATGGGAAAGACGATCGAATGGAATGCTTAAAGCCGAAGCGGGAGCAAGAACGCCGAGACCACGATTTGGAAATAGCTTCTCTGTGGCAAACTTCCACAAGTGGTTATTTCATAAATGTCACATCCAGGGCGGGATTAGAGGCCAATGATGGAAAAAGAGCCCAGACAAATGACACGTTGTATCTGCGAGGTAAGTATCGTGGAATATAACAAGCTTTGAAGCTATGAATGCAAGAAATGCCCACACATCATATGCCCCCATGATATCCAATGTGACTCGCCAGACTCCGACATGATGCTCATTGCACCTTCGCTCTCCCCTTCGCGACTGTCTCAAACTTCACCCTGTCAGTGAATTTCTGCATACTTCCACTTTCGAGCCACTTGTGCAGATTCTTGCACTGACTGACATCGAATGCTTCAAGCTTATGACAGCCATCTACAATAGCTTCAACTCCCACGCCAGTGACTCGCACACAGCCGCGTACAGAGAGGTCGCGAAGCTCGAGCAGATGGAGACCGATGCTTCGGAGTGACGAGTCGGACACTGCGCTCCCACAAAAGGAGAGGTTGAGTTTACGTAATTGTTGGCAGCCAAGCGCCAGCACTTCTGTTGCAGTATCTGAGAGGGCGCAGCAAAAGGACTAGAAATGTCATAAGCATAGGACTCTCCATACAACCGGCAGGATGTCTTACCAAATCAAGATCTCGAAGTCCTTTAGCTGCATTTGTCAGATACACAATAGCGTTGTCAGTCAAATACGTGCAATCAGCCAAGCACAGCTTTGTCAATCTCGAGAACTGAAATTGCCCCCAATGCTGGAAGCCTTGATCAGTGATAGTCGTGCACCGGGTCAAATCTATTTGCTCAAGCCGAGAAGCAGCATGGTAAGCCATGTGCGCCATTGATCGATCTGTGACGTGCTTGCAGTATGACAAGGTCAAGATCCTAAGCTTTGGGCACCCGAACACAGTGCCTGGTGGTGGCTGATTTGGCACTGGCGCACCCACAGATCTTGCAGCGGCATGGCGTCCATGACTATTGTTATGCGGCGATCCCTGTACAACCCAGCCAACAACTCGTTGAAGAAGATTATCGCTGACCTTTCGGCAATTGCTAAGGTCGACCTCTTCAAGGCTCTTGGCCCTGTTCGCCATTTCTAGTACTGCTTGAGCTGTGATGTCCCATACACTTTTCATCCTCCATGTTGTCACGTTCACTCCACATATGCCCGAAAGCGCGGAAAAGCCTTCATCACTAATGTGAAAGCAGTTGCTAATATCTATCACACGAGGGCGAGTCCCAACGAAAGGACAAATGGATTTGACAAGGACTTCATCTGTGACAACCCGATTGTAAGGTGTGAGATTAAGTTCTCTTACAAGCTCATGAGTCTCTTTGAGCAACTTTAGCCAGTTTAGCGAGACCAATCGAGCTCGCATGAGCTCGTGTAGTTCGAAATGCATGAATATAGAGACTAGGAGATTGTCCGGCAACACGCCCTGGCTAAATTCGCTGGGTCTGCGCGGTAGATTATTTGGCCGTTTAGGCTTCTGGCGCATATCCAACGGTGTGGGTGAAGTTCTGTTCTTTCGGGAAGGTGTCAAGGCTCGCGAGGGCGGTGGTGATGTTGACTGGCCATGTTGTTCTGCACCCTGATTTGTCTCGCCGTCTGGCAACGGTGGAGCAAGTGAGCTACGCCGCGACCTATTAAAGGACTTATCGCGCTCGATGTTCATGAAAGGATCTGGGTCGATGGGTTCAATAACGGGGCGGTCCTCGATACGAGTAGGCTTGTGGGTGTCAAGCTTGTTGTTATTTTCCGCGAAGGAGTTCGTGAAAGTCACTTTTGGAACGGATTTCTTTCTCACACCCCTGGACTTACTCCGCTCCGCAATCGCAAGTTGCGCGATAGGAGGTGTGGAGTCGGCGTCTGTCATCACCACATCACCATCTGAAACACCTGATTTGAGACGTTGCTTTGCGGTTTTCTCGACTTGGTGTCTCACGCTGGGAGGACATTTCAACCAGAAATTTGACAATACGTCACCAGTAATCATCAAACATTCGACAGACGATACCGATCGTACAGTCGCTGTCCGGCGCGGTGCGAGTGACAAGCTTACCACCTCTCCGAAATACTGGCCTTGCTTAAGTCGTGCCTTTATCTGTGGCCCACGCTTGACGCTTCGTCCAACCCCATTAGCCAGGGTGCGGAGATTTTGGCCGTGGACCTTCTCGTCAAGGACCTCGACTTCCCCACGAACAATGAAGAAAACCTCACGACCCTGCGAATCCTGCTGTATTATGTCAGTAAATGGTGGATATGTACATGATTGGGCGTTCAGTCCGAGGTAATGAAGCATATCAGGTGGCAATCCAGAAAACAGTGGCAATTCCTTCAGAAGCTGCCGGACATTAACCAGCCCATCGCCAAGCGCACTGGTTCCCGGCGTTTCAATTAGACTAGGAGACGGTGATTTTCGCTTCTTATTGATTTGGATCCCATTTTGACGTCGATCATCTGCATCAGACATGACAAGATCACCATCCTCGTTAGAGTTCTCCCGAGCTCTTTTCTCTCCTCTGCCCGACGTCAATCCTGGCTCTGCCTGACCAGCAGAGGCCAATTTCTCCTGCTTTTTCCGTTTCAGGATAGACAGTCTTTCTGCAGCTTCATCTCTAATGGCTCGCTCCACGTCTGGATAATTGGGCAATTCCCTATTTAGATCTTCCTTCTTCAACACGACCAGTAGACATTTTGTGTGCGCCTTTATAGTCGCGGTTCGAGGTATTGACATCAAAATCCCAATTTCGCCAAAGAACGCTCCAGGCTTCAGCTCTGCATATGTACTTTCGCCATCTCTTGAAGTGACCGCGACAGCTCCTCGCACGAGCCAATACATTGCTTTTGCATCGTCTCCCTCTGTCAGGATGTAGTCGTGGGGAGCGTGTGATTGGGGCCGTAGATGTTTCCCAATGGCTGCAAGGAATGATTCTGGGGCCGATTGGAACAGCGGAAAGGCTCGTATGCGATCGTATGTATCCAAAGGTATGCCATGTATGGTGGAGGCCGTGAGTGGGGATGGCCGCACGGGCCTTGATGGATTTGTCTCGGAATTGAAGGTTCGGATCAATGACAAGGCATCAGGAACAGGAGCCGCATTTGCCTTTGCAAAGGTTGGGGTTCCTGACCTGTGACGCCGCATCTCGAGAGCTTCGCCTTCAAATTATGTGGGTATTGAAACTTGTCTTCGCTCCCACCTGGAGAGAAGAGCACTGAGGGCTCGGCAGCATCTCTCAGGCTGTGACCATCCAAATATCTCTTGATATTCCTGAGTGCCTGATGACGTTCGCACGTGGGAGATCGACGATGTAGATATCAGAATGGGGACCGTGTCCAATTGGTATCTAATTTTTCGCAAATACCGGAATCATACTGTGCCAAAGTTAGAACACAGAGCCAACCAGAGGAAAGGAAGGTTTCGCTGGGGATGCTACCGTTTGAGGCTACCTGTAAGAGCCCCTCCTCCCCGGTTCACAACCGACGACTAGCTTTGCATGTGATGTCTGGTCCAGTCTGAGTGGCGCAAATTGTCCGGTCGTCGAATTATGTCGTGCCTTAGAATTGCGATTGCCTGGTGGGGCGCAGGTGCACGCGGTAAGCGCACAGATCAGAGGAAAGGCATATCATCTGCTGTCGTGCCGGTCCAGGCAAAGGCGTCGAAGCGAAAAGTAGGAGCCGCAACGAATGACTGCCAGAGAAGGTCTTTCAATTTGTATCAGGTTGTTCACTACGAGTATATGCGACGGGCTTTTGATTAGATAACGAAATGACTTATAGAACTTCAGCCTAGCAAATGGGACGCTATGAAGTCGATTTTGGCTGCAGATGGGCGTGAGGTGAATGTATGTTGAATGGATTCTAGGTAGGGAAAGGTGGTCTGGCTGTTGACTGAAGGAGTCCCTAGTCAGGAAGATGTTTTTGATTTGGCTCGCACAGACCAAGTGCCCAGGTTACCAAGTGTCTTTCCCTCGTTCCTTCGTCGATCGCTGAAACCAAGCTTGAGGGCGGGGAATCGGTGTTCTTAGGAGCCAGCACAGCGGTAAAGCCAGTAAAGCCACACCCTAGGTAAGGTAAGCAGGCTTGGCAGCATTAGTTCTAGTGGGGCCTTTCGGGCGAGGGGCCTCTCCCTAAAGCCCAGCCCAGGGGCCAAGATGCCGCAACCCGCTAACCTTTTCACCAATAATTCTATATTTACATTTACTTTACCGACATCCCCTCCATCATACACGTTTCATCCACGACACCGACTACCTCAAGGGACTCTTCTGTGCTTTTCGTTGTCTCAATATGTACGCCACATTTTACTTCCTACATACTATGAATACATTCGTGGATATCTGTCACGCTGGTAGGGAGCGAATCTATCCTGAAGCATTAGGTAAGAAATTTGAAGCCTGTGCATTGGATCATAGATTACGGAAAGTCATTCTTTAGCAAAAGGACCGTAACATCATCGGCATGTAAGGAACATAGCACTGCCTCAAGCAGACTGCCGCACGTACCCTTTCCAATTCAACGCTTGAACTGAATGGTATCAAGACAGCTTCCCCCTCCTCGGCCTCGCCTCAGTCCCCTCATGCCAGCCAAATCACCGCGTCCATATCCATCCATCCTCACCATCCCACTTCCATTTGCCATTTCGACTTATGGGCCACCAGTCTCGGTCAGGATCTACAAAAATGAAGTCCAAAATACATGGATGAAAGAGGGAGTACATAAAGATACCGAGTCTTCGGATGCTTGCAAGTACGAGCTTTAAGTGAAGTGTTCATGGACGGCGTAGGTAGCAAAGGCCAAGTCACGAAGTAAGGTAGGTCAGGGTGGATGGCATGCTGCTCTTGAAAGTCTTTTACTTTTCTGTTTGTCGGCTGGGTAGCATGGTTAGTAGTGTGGGTGAGTATCTGGATTAAAGCTGTTACTGGCGATTAGATACTATATATACTACATCACCATCTACTTACTACAAACCTAGGCTCGATATATATACAAAGCTCTCTGCATTTTAGGTTTGAGAGGGAAAAAATCTCTCAATGATTTGTGGTAGCCGCATATTCACGGCGTGAGCGTCTTCAACACCAGAAATGAGAAATGGAGCGCAAGACGAGGAGCCAAATCTACTGTTCGCCATTGGCTTGCGGGAGTTAAGTATTGGTAAGATCGCCATTTTATTTGACTTCTTAAGGTTTCAGCGCAGGCCCCCAACTCTAGATCGGACATATCTAGGGATATGCTTCAGGTGAATTCTAGATTCCAGCATTTCAAGCAACCCATTTGGTAGAGCTTGACTTTCTAATCATGCTCCACCGGCACCGGCACTCCTGGATTTACATTTCCTAGAATACCCACATACTGCTTCAATGTGCTAAGCTTGGCCGCTGAGTTTGTCGTCAGTTTGTTCCGAAACTCGTTCATGCAATCAGAAGCAGTTCCTTACCGATAGCATACATAACGAAGTTATCTGGTCGAAGTCAGCTGCAGGATCCTCCCAATTTGAAGCGCCAGAACCAGGTGTATGACTCACCAACGTTTCCCGGCGCTCCGGTTGCAGAACTTGGATCTGTTGATAGCTTACGACAATTTGCCCATACTAGAATTCTTTTCAGCAAGCACTTTTAAAGTCGTCGTCAACGCCTACGGTAAGAGGCTGGCCCAGCGACATCTTCTCTATAGAAAGCGGCCCGTGTGTGCGCAAGCTGTGAATTTAGCATCAGCATCAGCAATACGCCGGATTACACCCCTTGAGCAACAGCAGACCTCATGCAAGATTGTACTGTCCATTAAGTAGAAGTAATCAATTGGTGTCATGGTTTGATCGGGTTGTCGGTTTTTCCAGTACGCCTCATTCCTGAGGAAAAAGTCGTCGTTGAAAACGCTGGCGGAATTGGGGTACGCCGCGCTTTCTCCAGCTTTGCAGTACCACGGACAGATTATTACAGTGTCAGGCTTGTTCGAATCTTCGGGAGCCTTGTGGGTATAGGCGGCCATCATCGTGGGGATAGTGGTACCGTGCTTGCAAGCTTGGATGAGCGGGATGTCGTCTGGATCTTCATCTCCAACATAACCGCCGAGGTCTTTTGGGTTCAGCTTTGAAAACAATGGCCGGGTGTAGGTGATCTTCGGGATTATGCAGGGATGACTTACAGGTATCCACGAATTTTGTGACTGTTGTGCCGTCTGCTGCATACTGTGGTAAGATGTGGCTCAAGTTGCAGAAAAACACCTGTCAAGGCGCCATCGTTGGTCAGCGTCCTTGAAATCGAGACTAAGGCTGTCCAGAAAGCTCGCAGTCCACGATTGAGGTCCTCATTTCCGAAGATAATGACATGATTTTGCTCTCTCACTCACCACATCTCCTGCTCCCGCAGCTTCCTTGGTTGTCGCTCCCATCAGATTCGCCAACCCAACGGCTTGTTGCGAGGGCGAACCGCCAAAGACGGCCTGAGGCGCGTTAATGGGGTTGTAGGTGTCAGTCTTGGTACCAAACATCCATCGGAGAGCTCTTGTGGAGTCTCCGCTTAGAGGATTGGCTTCCAGGCTGTTCAGTGCACCTTCTGCTAAGTCAAGGACGGCAAGGGCTATCTCGTCGGCCATCATCGGGCCATACTCATTACAAGACGTATCGATCGCGATACTGCCCATTGCTGATACAACGGTTGCAAGAGCGAGTAGAACGATGGCGATCGAATGGAGAATGCCGCCGGAGCTCGTTACAAGCATTCTTGCTGATAATACTGGTTATGCCCAAACGTATTAGACTGGACGAGCTCGAATGCTTTAGATCATTTGATCAAGGCTTTGGGTGCGTCAGGTCTTGTCGCATGTCTCGTCCATCCAAGAGGGAAGCCGTAGTGCTGGGCCTTAAGAATACCCGAAATTGTCGTTGGTAGCACCGCCTCAGGACGCAAAGCGTTATCATGAATACTGAAGGTCATGCTGCAACTTTGATTTGATATCTTTTTTACTATAATAGAAAATGGCGAATTCGGACCCTGAATGAATCTAACCAATGGTTTTCAAACGTTTTGCCAAGAAGTCTTACTAAAACCTTACTAAGCCCTATTAAAACCACGTCTTTTCTCTATATCCTACGCACTTACCGCGTAACGTATATAATATAGTACTCGGTACCTTTAGTTATAGAGCTCCTTCTACGTATTCTAACGCACTAATAATTACCTTAATTGGTACTGTTACATAGAAGATATAGCTGTATATATATATTACGCCCGCTAATTGCCCGTATATTTATAGGGCTGAATACTATATTTTCGTATTTTAACTTAGAGAGCTCTATTCTACGATATCTTACTATATATATATAACCTACTATAGATTTTACTAAACTATACCTTATTTAGATACTACGAAGAGTACTCCGCCCCTTCCCTACTTTACGCGGATTACTCGTATATAAAAGCGCCTAAACTATATAGTTAACGACTCCTCCCTAAGCGACCTTTCCTAGAGTATCGATCTACCTCCTAAAAGAGCTCGTACGGTACTTAGCGAGCGTGATATTAACGTAAATAGTGGGCGTAGAGGGGGGCTAAGGACTAGGTTAAGAAGGAAGAAGAACTAGGGTTCTATAATATACGCTATTAATACTATAACGGGGAATACTCTATCTACGCTTAGGTAATATTAATAATAATAAGATACGACTCCTATAAATTTATATATTTATATACTAATTCCGCTACTAAATTCTCGGTAAAGCCTACCTCCTAATATTTAAGAGTTAAGCCGGCCTATCGCCCCTAACCGAGGCCCTATTTATTATCGTAATACTCGCCGATA
>JASZXT010000770.1:0-11790 GCA_035521555.1 Lecanoromycetidae sp. Uapishka_2 | reverse complement strand
ATCCATCGCTTGGGACTCGGGGTGGGCCAGGCCGGGATATAGGCACTTGGAACGGCATACTCGGTTATGAAATGCAATATTGAAATCAGAATTAAAAGGGTTCCCTCTATCTCCAAGTAGTAAGTACCTACCGTGAGAATTGCAGTTTTTGGGCAAACTCTCATACCTAAGGAGGTGTGACTTTTTACTGTTCGTTGTGGAAACAAGCGTCTCTCGCACGATGAACCTTGTTCTTCTTCCATGTTTTCTTATGATAGGTGAAGCGGCTATAACGCATGCCCCGAGCTCTGAATGAACACTGCCATCTCCGTTGATTTGACCGCTAATTTTGGATCTGATTATGATGGTCCGAAAGTTGATTTTTGGCAGACACTTTATGGTGGATCGTAGATTCTCTTCTTGGAAAATGCCCAAATAGTAATAGAAATGTGGCTGGCTTATCGGACCATTTTCCCTATTGACGACATTAGTGCAGTACTATGACCACTTGGACGCAAGTAAGCAAGCTAGGGATTCTTAGTGTGCGGCGCCTACCGTATCAACCACCTCGGCCTCAATAGCGGGAACGAGTGGAAGGGATCTAATCATCTCCTGCATCATGCTAGGAGGCTAGGTATGGCACAGACGAATGACTGCACAATACATGGACCACGGCCCCTCCTCAAGGGACATTCCCAGAGTACTGTCTGGTTCCTGGATTGGTACGCTCACGTAGCTTCTTCCTATTCATCATCGTCTGCCTCGTATGCATCGCTGCATCATTGGATCTCCCCGACGCAATGTCGAGCATTCCCAATCCCATAACACCAGAATATTTGGCCGAGTCGAAATCCGGGCGCATGCTCGCTGCGGCCATACCATGCACCATAATCGCCACAACCGCAGTTGCGCTGCGATTTATTGCTAGGAATCAGGTGAGGGCGAAGATCTGGTGGGACGACTACACGATAGTGTTTGCTTTGATGTTTCTGTACGCTTTCAACATACTGCTCATGGTTGACGCTGAGCTATGGGGGCTGGGTCGACACATACCATATCTGGACGAGATTCAGGTCGTCAAATTCCTCAAGGTCGGTCTGACTCTGGGCAGCATACTCCAAACGCAGAGCTGACTGCAGAATGGATAGGCTCTGCTCACAGTCCAGTTGATGTACTTCTGCCAACAAGCTGTGATCAAGACATCGCTGCTTCTGCTCTACTACCGTATCTTTAATACCACCAAACACTATCGATGGGCCATATACGCTGTCGGAGTGATCGTGTTCATGTGGTGGGTGGGACTTTTCTTCGCGGGCGTATTCGAATGCGTGCCTGTGGCGGCTTTCTGGAATAAAAAGATAGCGGATCCACATTGCTTCAACCTTATACCATTCTCTCTCGCTAACGGCATCTCCAATCTTCTCACCGATGTGATCGTTCTACTTCTCCCAATTCCTATGGTGTGGAGGTTGCATACGGACAAGAAACAGAAGATATCCTTGACAGGCATCTTTCTTCTCGGAACTTTGTAAGAATAATCCTTTTCGCTCGTGCAAATCGGGTGCGCAGTTGCTAATTACGAGCTACCTTGCTCTAGCGTGTGCTGTATCTCCATTGTTCGCATTACCACTCTCCAAGACTATAATCCTGTCGACCCAACCTGGAACTGCGTCAGCATCTTCCTCTGGACAACCGTCGAATCCAGCATCGCGATCTTCAGCGCCTGCCTCCCCACCATGCGTCCTCTACTCGGCTCTCTAATGCATACCCGTAGCACCCACCGCTCCAAGGGCTCAAATTCCAAGCGCACGGGCGATAGTGGCACCGACAGCACAAGAGCTGTCTGGGGAAAGGCCACTCCCGATATCAATACCATGGGTGGGTTCACGAGGCTTGATGAGGAGAATGCAATGGGTCATCTGAGAGGGGACTCCGGTGGCGGAGGGGTGAGGAGCTGGGTAACAAGTGAGGAAACAGACTCTGTTGGAGATACCAAGAGCTACCCGATGGCGATCATGCAAAAGCACGCTATCAGTCAAAGAGAGGATAGACCACCGAAATTGCCGCTCAAGACCCCACCGAGGGTTGCGACGAAATTTTAATATCGAATCTGCACGGCCGGCGCTCCGAGTCTTATGTTGTACGCTGTTGGATATGTATATATTACCGTGGTACTTTAGCCATGGCTGATGCCTGAAATCTGAATGAAATATACCCCACGAGGATGAACCTGTTGCCAGATGCACACAGATAACATCACCTGACAATAAACAAAGTCGACCCGTGCGTTCATCGGCGGCCTAGCAAAGGAGTTGGCCTGGCGCCTCAAAGGTACACCATCTATTGATTTGATCCAGCGGCGCCCCATAGGCTCTTAGGGTATAGAACGAGACTCTGGAAAATCGGGTGATTTCAGGACAAGGAGGGACGAGAGTCGAAAGACCAGATTTTAGGAAGCTGGAGTAAATACGTATATCGTTAAAGATAACGGATCGAGTAGGAGAATTCCTGGAAGAACGAGATCGTCGAAACCTTTAATGTTGTCTTAACAGAGGGTATGGTTTGAGCATGGAGAATAAGGACTATAAGCGGAATGGAATACTATGCAAAGCCAGAAGGACAACGCCAAAGGCGAGAATGAAGTAGGAAAGAGTGACTTAACAAGAGAAAGAGTTGAGGGTGGTGAGGAAGACAAAAGGGAGAGGGACAGTAGAAAAGTCGTTGGCGTGCATTGATGGTCTTACTGTGCAACAACTTCTCCGAAGCGACGCCAAGGCTTGACGTCGAGTGGGAGGAAGGTCGCCAATCCATGATCGGCCACTCAGGCCATAAGATTACCGCAATTATAGATACGAGGCCATCATGCCTAAGTTCCTGAGTGCTTGTAGAACATACATACTCAGGCGGGTTTTTCATGTTTGCCGATGCGGGAAGGTCCTAAAACGGCTAGATCGGTAGGAGTAAAGACTAGCGTCATTGGATAGATCACTAGGTTGCCCTGCTCGACAGATCATCCACGAAAAGACGCCTTTATTATTGAAAGAGCTCTAGGATCATGTCTGGAACAATTGTACCACTGACACTCTATCTTCATCATTCTAACAGCTGCATGCCAAAGATATGAAGACTATCCCGCTCTCGCCATTTTCCTCCGAGGAACACGGCCTTCCCTGTCCAATCATAAACACCCTTCTCCGTCATTCCAGTCTTGTGCATCACTCGGAGGCTCGCTGGATTACCTATATTCACAATTGCTCTGACGTAAACTTTCGAGAAAGGTGACCAGAAAGATCGTGCTCTCTTGCAGGACTCAAAAACCGCCTTCAGGGACTCGGTTGCGTATCCTTTACCCCAGGCGATGGGTAAGAAGAAATACGCAAGTTCAACAGTCAGTGTTGTAGTTGCCGCCGCTGCCGGTAACGTGAGAACCTCTGGCAAAACAAGGTTGCTCGCATCCAACGATTTCAGACACACAAGGCCAACGAATTCTGTTGAATTTTCCCCTTGTTCAGTGGGTTGCGGTCTGCTTTCAACAGAACCACTCGTTGATTCAAGGACCTCGTGGACAGCATAGACGACTCTGTACGTCTGTTCTTTTCCTCCACTGATTGGCAGGCGACCTTTCATGACCTTCTCCGTCTCCTCAATGGACTTAGTCTGGCCATCAATGCTTCACAAGATCAATCGCAAGCCCAAGTCAAAGTATGAAATTTCACGTGAATGAAACACACTAACAAGGAGTACGTCTTACCTCCACCACCTCGTCTTTTCGTCGCTGCATATTTGGTGTAACCACTCAAGCTCCGGACTTCCTCTTTCCGCTTTCGTGACGAGAGTCAGTTTCAGTCGTGATGTAACGATGACAGAGTCCATCGTGTC
Source organism: Lecanoromycetidae sp. Uapishka_2 (assembly GCA_035521555.1). Classification (NCBI taxonomy): domain Eukaryota; kingdom Fungi; phylum Ascomycota; class Lecanoromycetes; species Lecanoromycetidae sp. Uapishka_2. The sequence continues at coordinate 7,932 of JASZXT010000770.1, read as the reverse complement.
GTTCCGCTGCTGCGCATCGTCGGTTGATATAGAGGCTGTATAGTCTAATCATAGGTCACTGGCAGCAGATAAGTCCATAGGCCTATAGCATCTGATTGACAGGTATAGCCATTCAACATTGATGACAGGAGTGGTCATTGGTTATTGGCGGTGCAGAGTGTGGTCGTACGGAGTAGACGAACCTAAGTTCGCTAAAGCCTTGGCAATGTCTTGCGGCCAGCCCTACGAATATTAAAGACGAGGTCTCGCTTTCTAGAACAGCTTCGTGGTTGCCTCTGGAGCTGGAATATCTGGTCGCTCTCCGAGCAGTCATGTTCTGTTAGGGTTCATTTCCATTGTATGCGTGTAGACTAATAGGGGGAAGGAAAATTCGGGAAGAGCGCTCCAATGATAATAGTTGGAGATATGAGGGCTACGCGGCTCCGATGAGCGCTGCAACAGATGAGGCCGAGAAAGGTCGTCTAGACTCGAGCAGCGAAGATGAAAGTACGGAAGAGAGGCTCTTGAGGATCGACGATGATGTCGACGCGCAGGAAGATGATTTACCTACACCAAGAATGGGGAAGCCTAATGGAGTAAGCGGCGAGGACGAAGGCTCAAGCAGTCAGGAGAACAGTCTTCGAGGTGATGGGAAGCGGACGCAGATAGTAAAGAGCGAAGACTCTGGTTCCGTCCGGATTGCTCGTCAGGATCAAGGGAGATCATCAAGTGCTGATGGGTCTACCTCGATCCCAGACGATACACCATCTGCTCCAGGCTCGATAACTTCCTCTTCTCCAGGGAGAGGGGTTCGACTATCCAGCTATGGACGAAGCCCGACGCCCTCTTTACGCCCTTTCGATCGTCGATTTCAAGCTCGAGCCTCCTCATCACCTCTGGACTCTCCACGACCTTCTTCGCCAGCATTTCTCACCGTACACTCCCGTTCTTCCTCGATCAATCACACAATACTAGATGGTGGCGGAGAAGATACACCTCAGGCGCCATGGGAAGTTGTACGATGGACCAAGCTCCGCAGAATGACAGGTCAGTCATTATCCGAGGCTGGGAAGCGCAGTTTCGGGCGTCCAACATGCATCGCTATTGCTGCTTCGATCGCGTTGGGCACCTCCAAGGGAATACTACTTATATTTGACTACAATCAAAATCTCAAGTCAATCATCGGCCCGGGAACCAAGGCTGTCGAATCAGGGTCTGTCACCTCAATTAGCATCTCTGCGGACCACTCAACAATCGCTGGTGGGCATGCATCTGGTAGCATTTTCACATGGGAGGTTGCAAAACCTGCCAAACCATTCCTCCACATACCACCAATCGATAGAACACGTACGGCAAATGCAGACGGGCATGTCTTGGGAGTCGCGATCCTGCATCTTGGCTTCCTGGGAATGAGGCACACGGCATTAGCGTCTGCCGATGACAAAGGAATGGCCTTCTCCCATCTAGCCACCAGAGGTATGGGAGTGGTCGCGCGGTCTGTGAGGACTACCAGAATACTCGGACGCTATCCGGACAAGACAACAGCTGCTGTTCAGCAAAAGAAGCCGAGCTCTGTATTGTCCTTCTCACCCTTGCCTCTGGGCAATGCAGCCCATACGGCCGACTCTTTGGGGCTGGTTGCGATGCTGACGCCATATCTTTTGGTGGTTGTTTCCACAACACCCATTGCACAGACCCAGTATAAGACTCCTCGACCAAAAGAGGTTGCCGCACATGGAGCTATGACTGGCGCATTAGCGTGGTTTCCAAGTGTGAAGCTCAAGGCGAAGGACGCGGACTCTTCAGGAGACGTTTCCAGAGTCAAGTTAGTATACTGCTGGTCGAACATTCTCACAGTCCTTGAGATTGTCGAAGTAGAACCCTCATCAAATGATGCGAAAGACGAGCCTCCGAGTTTACAATTTAAGCCCAGAAGTCGATGGAAGGCGGACGAAGCTATTGTTGGCGTGCAATGGCTTGGACGCTCTGTGCTCGCCGTTCTGACTATCACGCAACAGCTGGTCATTCTGGAGGATAACTCAATGGTTGTGACCGACTCATCGGACCTCATTCAGAAGCACATCTATCATGCGGACTTATTTTCCCCACAGCTGACCCAGCTTGTGGATCAGTTGGAAGATGAAGAGGTCGCTACTATGCACGGCGTTGTCGCCGATGCATTCTACATGAGTTTCAGAGCTTACAAAGGCCGTCTGTTCCTCCTCGGATACAATGAGATTTCTTTTGGCACGCTTTCTAACTGGGCTGATCGGCTGCTGGCGCTCATGGAACAAGGCAACTACATAGGCGCGATTCAGCTCGCAACTTCCTACTATAGTGGCGAAGCCAACAAAGTTGCAGTGGGTCTTCCTGAGGATGACACTTTGAGACATAAAGTAGTCGAAGAGAAGCTTACGGAAATGATGTCAGCATCCCTAAAATATGCGTTTGGGAAGGGCAAAGAGGTGCACGAACACTCCGGAGACGGGCAACAGCTAAAGGAGCTTGCAACTGCTTGCATCACAGCATGCGTCAGCATTGAAAATAACGATTTCTTATTCGATGATGTTTACCCCTGGTACCAAGATGGTGGTGTGGAAAGCATATTCATCGAAAGTCTCGAGCCATATATAATCGATGACGAGGTTTCCATAGTGCCTCCATCCGTGATCAAAGATTTAGTCAGCCACTATACTGCGCGAGGGCTGAACACGCGCCTCGAAGAAATGATCTGCCACCTCGATCCCCAGACGATGGACATTGATCAGATCACTAACCTGTGCAAGAAGAACCACCTTTATGATGCGCTTCTGTACGTCTGGAACCAAGCGCTGAGCGACTACACCACTATCCTCAGTGATCTTCTAGGCTTGGCCGAACACCACTGCAACACGGAGTCAAAAATTGACCCATCCTTACAGGAAGCAGAATTGGACAGTGTTTCCAAGATTTTCCCTTACTTGTCCTATATACTCACGGGTCGCATCTACCCAACAGGTAAGGAAATACCGGGCGACGCTGCATATCTAGCAAAGGCAGAGATTTATCATTTCCTCTTCTCTGGGAGCAGCAGTGAAGGGGGCTTTGGTGATCAACAATTCCCTAGGTCTCTGAGGGTCGGCGCAAACATGAGCTTCCCAAACCTTCGAAGGATCCTTGACTTCGACGCGCCAAGCTTTCTTAGTATGCTTAATGAAGCCTTCGAGGACAGCTTCCTGAATGGCCCACAAGACCGGATGGTAGATGAAACACCCGGGCAACTATCAGAAGAACAGAAGTTTGGCCTCTCAGTCAATAGGCAGTGGGTTGTCAGCATCTTGCTCGAAGTGATGATCCCTCCGAATTATGACTCCGACGACACGATCTACCTTGATATGTTCATTGCCCGTAATCTCCCTAAATTTCCACAGTTCATTTTACTTCCCGGACATGTACTCCACCGAGTGCTTGTTGGTCTCTGTCAGTATCCAAGCGAAGAGGTTGCCGATGACTGTCAGCTCAGTGTCGAGTATCTTCTATCCATGTATCAGCCGCCAGACACGACATCATTGATACCTCTGTTATCAAAAGCTCGCTTCTACCGAGTCCTGAAATCTGTCTATAGAGCGGAGAAGCAGTATGCCGAGCTTCTAAAGACATGCTTTGAGGATTACCAGAATCCGGACACTATCTTTGAGTGCATTCGTGATTGCCTAAGGTCTGGGACGAGTCTTACTGAAAAGCAAATTAGTGAAGTACGAGCAGTGATTGTCGATCATGCATACGACCTTGTGGGGACAGACGTGGCAAAAACCGCAGCTACCATTCATGACTACGCTCCAGACCTACATGGTATTATACTAAGGGTACTAGATGATAATGATGCTGCTCAGTTCAAATACCTGCAAATGATCCTCGAACCACCGACACCGAGAGTAGAGACTGAAGAATCAAAAACTTCACAACGCGCTTTCATTGGCCAGTATGTGCGGCTCTTGTGCGACTACAATACATCTCACGTAAGTGAATTTGTCGATCAGCTCAAGACTGGTGATCTGCGATTGGAAGAAGTCCTTCCCTCTTTAGAAAGCAGAGGCGTCGTCGATGCAGCCGTGGTACTCTTGGCACGAGATGGAAGGGTCCGCGAAGGTATCGATCGATTGACCAATCATCTGAGCAACTTGGAGGCGATCTTGCTTGGTCTTCTGGATGGTGCTAACGAAAGTCCGGACGTTGCGAATTCCGCGGAAGCTGGTCGAGACCTCGTCTCCACCATTCAAAAGTATGTTCGAGTGGGCGTTTGGCTCTGTCAGAGGCAAACCAAGGCTGCTCAGAAGAAAAAACCCCGCTTGTCACGGGCCAAGAGTGTGAAGTCACTCAATGACACTCTGTCCGAGGATGAAGAAGTCTGGCTGGACCTCATTGACGCTGTGGTCGCGGTGGCTAAACATATCACCGAGTCACTTGAAAGGCATGAGCGTCTTGCAACATCCACTGGAGATAATCCATTACAGAGGACTCCGAGTGCTGAAGGATTGGGATTCTCTCAGATGATTACTGTTTTACGGACCATCGTTCAGGAGACATTTACCGCTCTACTTGCCACCACCAGTGCTCCACCTAGTGAAGATATAGGACGCACCGATGCCTCATTCCTACGGATCCTTCGCGCTTTCCTCAATCGAGCTTCTCTTTCATCCCCTTCCTTGTCAAACTTGCGAGCCGTCCTAGCCGCCATTTTCTCTGCGTACTCCTACGAAGAATCTCTGCTCTCTCTGGCAAACCGCTTGCTAGACAAAGACCTCTTCGTACATGTAACAGAAGCAGATAGTTTACGCAGGCGTGGATGGAGGCCTCTTGGTCAAGTTTGCGAAGGGTGCGGTAAGCTAGTCTGGGGACCGGGTGCCGGTGGCCATGTCTGGGATGCGTGGCAGCGTAGCAATGAGGACCGAGTCGTTCGAGAATTGGATCATGCTAGTGCTACAGCATCAAGATCATCATCAAAATCAAGGGAGGGTACTGGCAAGGGAAAAGCTGTGACTAGGGACGACCAGACCGTAATTACGGAAAATGATACCGAAAGCAGTAAAGCTGATGGTACTACGGAAGGGGATACGGGTCCGATTGTGATCTTCTCTTGCAGGCATATGCTCCATCGTGCTTGTTTGGAGAAGATGCAAGATTTGGTAGATGAGCATCAAATCACGGGCAATGGTTCTGATTTAGTCTGTCCGCTGTGTACGTGAGCGTTGGCGCTGCATCCTGTTGTATAACACTGTAAACTGTCTAATATAGGCGGATGGTTTTGATCTGCATCGCAGGCGCTGTGGGAGATACGAGGGTCTAGCAGGGCAAGATGAATTTTATGGTTCTAGGTATGAGATGAAACAGCTCACATATTATGGCTCGTGCAGCCATCATATCCGAAGGCACTAACATAACATTCATGCTCTAATCACCGCACATCCCTCACGACTCCTACAATTGAATTTTGATAGGTCGTCGGCGCTTGCGCATATCACACGGTAAATTCTGGGCCTTGACCTCAGTCGGCCTATGGCACAGGGACTCGGTTAGAAGAAAGATTACGATTCACAACCATTTCTCAACGGTCCTCTCGAGTACCCGGTTCTTGTGAACCTTGATACTATCTTATCATGGTGTGGTCGAGTACCGAGGATTATGAGACGTTTGCATTCGATGCGCGCTGATTGGTCATTTTCAGGGGCAAACGGCCCGTTAAAAACGACGCCATGATAGACACCAGCGAGACAAGCGCTTGATTCGACGTCGACCATCGACCACCATTTCGCACTTCAGAAAATGTTTCCTGAGCCACAGCTTGAGGATGCAATCTGACTGGCCATACTTAGATGAGCTAATCAAGACCATCTCGCCGCTACCTCGCTGCCGTTCGTCGAAGCTCCCTCTAGATCCCTCTAGATCCCTTGACAATTACCATCATGCTGCTAGACGCCGAGTTCGACACTTGCCCTCTACGCCTCTAGGCCGCGCGCGAATCTTGAGGTCCATTCGCACTGTAGAACTGGGGGCAATGTCGACGAGGACGGACTTGCTTTTGCTGTCTCCAGTTACCTTCAATCTCTTTCCTGCGAATCATAGCGAACCGCACACTTGATGAGAAAGTCGATCTTGAGGTCGACGGGATATCAAGAATACACACTGCTACCCCTGAATCGTCTCTTCCTGACTCCATATAGTCAAAATGTTCATATCTACCCTCTTTCTCATTCTCGGTGTCCATCGACTTGCTTCCTATCTTGCGAATTTTCTCTTGCGTCGTTCGTTGCAATTTTCTTCTCGACACTCTTTTGCATTTTTGCATATAGTCACTCCTTTCATTCAATATGCATATTCCAACACTCGTTCTCTCCACCGGGCTGGTCCCTTTGGCTTTCGCCGCGTACGGCATCCAAGATGACTATAGCGGTAACAATTTCCTCAACATGTTCACCTTCGATACCGAAGACGACCCCACTAATGGCTACGTTAACTACGTCGACTCCAGCACTGCCCAAGAGGACAACCTCACCAGCGTGGAAAACGGAATTGTTACAATACGTTCCGACTCCTCGTCTATAGCCAGTGGACGCGGGAGGAACAGCGTTCGCTTGACAAGCAAGGCGCAGTACACGCACGGCCTGGTAGTGCTGGACTTACAACACATGCCTGGCAGTGCCTGTGGGATTTGGCCAGCTTTCTGGATGACTGGACCCAGCTGGCCCAACAATGGTGAAATCGATATCATAGAGGGTGTTAACTATCAGTCTCAAAACGCAATGACAATGCACAGCAGCTCCGGTTGCTCCATGGTAAGCGAAGATTGTGAAGGTAGTACTGGCTGCGGTGTGCAAACAGGCGGTCCAGCATCCTTCGGCGATGGCTTCAATGCCGCGAACGGAGGCGTCTACGCAATGGAATGGACCAGTGAAGCAATCAACATCTGGTTCTTCTCCCGCTCTAGCATTCCAAATGGCGCTACTGGCGATGCGCCCGATCCATCTGCTTGGGGAAACCCGACAGCGTCGTTCCAGGGCGGAAGCGGCTGCGATATCGATCAGCATTTCCAAAACAACAATATCGTATTCGATACCACTTTCTGCGGCGATTGGGCAGGGTCAGTGTGGAGTCAAGACGCTACTTGCTCTTCTAAAGCGGCTACGTGCCAGGACTATGTTATGAATAATCCGGAGGCTTTCACGGAAGCTTACTGGACGATTAACAGCTTGAAGGTCTACTCCCAGGGTGCTGCCAGCACACCTACACCCACGCCAACCCCTACGCCAGCTGCATCAACCTCGCCAGCACCCGTCACGTCGGTAGTCAACACGCCTGCTCCCGAGCCAACAACGACCGCTATCGTAACTCCTACGCCCGAGTCAACAACCATCCCTGTCGCTACTCTTACGCCCGAACCGTCCACCACCCCCAGCTCCGCAGCTGCAGCAGCACCTAGCTCCACATCTACAGCCCCCCAGCCTGAATACACAGGCGACGAGGGTCTAATCGTCGGCCCTAATGGCCAGATTGAGGAAAACCCTATCAAAGCAAGGGAGATCGAGGGAGGGAACATGGCGCTGGGAGTTGATACCGAGGGACGTGTTGCTGAACATCCCGTCAAAGCCAGAGATGTCAATACAGGGAATATGGCCCTAAGCGTCGAGCCCGAAGGACGGGTTGCTGAACATCCTATCAAAGCCAGAGATATCAATATTGGCAATATGGCCCTGAGAGTCGAGACCGAGGGACAGGTTGCTGAACATCCCGTCAAAGCCAGAGACGTCAATGCGGGCAATATGGCCCTGAGAGTCGAGGCCGAGGGCCGTGTTATCGAGAGACCTGTGGGGGCTAGGGATAATGGATCCGTTGAAGAAGGCGTGGTTGGGGAGAGGTCGTTTGCTAGTGTTGTTGGGAAGAGGGGGAAGGTGGGGAGGCATTTGAGGAGGCATAGGA
>JASZXT010000769.1:0-11724 GCA_035521555.1 Lecanoromycetidae sp. Uapishka_2 | reverse complement strand
GCGCGGAAGCTCTTGAAGTTGGATTATGTGGGGATTTGTTTTGGGATTTGCGTGACTAATATATCTTCGACGTATTTTGGGTTATATGAGAAGATATGGTGGCAGAATTTTTATAATACGGCTTGTGTCGTTTGTGGGGTTGGTATACTGGTTTCGTTGATGGGACCGGGTACTGATGGGCCTGGAGCTGCATTGTTTCGGTAAGTAACGGTTCTCTCCTGACTTCTTACAAGCATATGAAGAGCTTCACGGCCTGTACCCCATTGCGCAAAGATTTCCGTTGCGAAAACCTCAATTTTCCGTGCTGACTATAAATCGATAGCGTCTTCACTTTCCTCGCCCTCATGGTCAGCGGCTTTGCGCCGATCGCACATATGTTCCTGCTCGAGGGCTACGAGGGCGTGCAACACTTTCCACTCTTGCATACCGCGATGATGGAGCTGTTCTACGGTACGGGAACCATCTTCTATTTGATGCATTGGCCGGAGAAGCGCTGGCCACGGACTTTCGATATATGCGTGAGTGACTCCTCTTGTTGTATTTTGCGTTCTTAGAAGGGTGAGCTGACGTGCTGTGTGAGCAGGGAGCGAGCCATCAGATCTTTCATATCTTGGTTGCGATTGGTCAATTTGTGTATCTGCTGGGGCTGAGGGAGAAATTGTTGATGCGTTGCGCGTAGCTGCTTCCCCTGAGCGTTTGACTCCAGTATACCGTCTTACGTTTGAAGTATACGTGGAGGCTAGACGGCGTTGGCCTTTACACCTAGTATAATTCAGAACAAAATGGCATATAAACAGCCCGGGTTCATCTTGCCATCTACAGATCCACTCCTTACATTTATGTTTTGGGTAGAGCTAACAACGCTGGTCGATTGCGAGGCGAAGTGCCTAGGCACCTTTTATGTATCATGATGTATCTCATTCTTTCGTTGTACGGAAGAAACATTCGGCTGAGATGGTAGAGAACTTGAGACATAGCACGTCTATATTCAGGCTGAAAATAGACTTGCACTTATTTTGTATATCGTCTTGGTCAAGTAAGGTGTTCAAATGTATTTCAGCTTCGCTGCTCTCGACAGCAAGCCTCTTCGAAAGCATCAATCTATAAGACGGGGTACTGCAAGGTCGAGTCATGATCCAATTCGAGGGGTTTTCTCCTAATCTAGGAGACTTTCCCAACACGCACCAGAGTTGGGGAAAGCTGCCACGAGTCCTGTAATTCCCTTCGCAAAGGGATGATTAGGTGATTATTACAGAACCGGGATTCTCTGATACTGACATTGATCTGCTGGAGTACTCTCGCACACATTCCTCTGGTTCTTCGTAAGCCAGAGGATCGAGAGGCTAGGGTCAATCATTTCATATTCCATATTATGATTGAAAGTCGCTTTGCCCAGGCCCATTATTCAAGATACAGTAAGTGGATTCTATCCAATCTATTGGTTGTTATCGGTGCCGGAAGAATTACGCTACGTGAAAATCCGCCGAATAAATGGTCGGATAGCGATGAACAAAGCGAGGAAACAATCCTTATATTTACGGTAGTCGATGAGCCCAAGAGGTGGAGGAAGTCATCAAGAATCGCGATCTACAGTGCCTCGTAGCGGAGTTCAATTTAGAAGTTCCGAAATTTTCATGAAAGCTCAACTCAATCTTGGTCAACAAGTAGATCCATGGAATTAGCCTGCGAGTGCGAGGTGCCCATCACAACGAGTGAGCTGGCCGCTGTCCTCGAAGTCCAAATAGCTCGGATATTGAAGTTGTCGAGCCCGCTCATGCGCAACAGCCGCAGAGCAACAGTGGCTTTTCCAGTCCGGTTAGGAGAATCATGTTCATGAAGTTCGAAGCCTGAACACTCCATGGTGCTATACTTCGTATAGAGCTCATCAAGCCAAGCCACTGTCTGGGCAAAGTATTTTTCCTTCTCAAATACCATCATGGCAAGGTCAGGACAGGTACCGGGGATCTCAAAAAAGTCATGATTCCTACAGATGTCTGAACCAGCCTTCCCTTCGTCATATAGTCTCTTACAAGACGAACACAGGTCGAGGTCTGTGCACGTCAGGCATTTGTACCGTGCACCAACGATGTTTGCAAAAGTTCGGCAGCTATCGCATGATGCCTCATGAGTCACTACAGTTGTGTCCGTGACATCAGCGACGGAGGCGTGAGACGGATCTGGTAATTCAAGCCTCGTAAAGTAGGCCCGTAGAGAATTAGAATGGTCCTGAAGGCGTAGCAAATTTCGTGCTAGGTGTGCCAAGTCCATTGTGAAGGTCGTATCTTGGGCGCGGGCGTGCTCGATATTCTCGAGGATAACGTCACGCAGGCGTGGAGTTAATGAAATTGAAGATTTTGGTATCTTCATTGAGTGATACTGTTGCATTATAAGGTTGAAGGCTGTTCGACCCAGACTATCGGATGCGTCAATGTCCGCGCCAGCAGCAACGAGAAGCCGTGTCGATGATCTCCGGAAATGGATAATGGCACGGAGCAAAGGTGTCACTGACCGCCGGTCATAAACTTCCAAGCGAGCACCTTTTGCAATGAGTAAGCTGATTATACTGTCTCTTTGATATCTTGCGGCTCGATGTAGGCATGTTTCTCCAGAATACCTGTTGACGTCTTGAATATCCGCCCCAAGGGATAGAAGTGCTTTTGCGATATCACCGTATCCCTCCTGGCATGCGAGGTCGAAAGGACTCATATAACCATCGTTACGCATCGTAGACGGAACTTGCAGGCTCAAGAGATATCGCACTTTGGCAAGGTCCCCCGATCGAGTTGCAAAGTGGATTGCATTGTCGCCGTTCGTCATGAGCCGATTAGGGCTAGCCCCGTTCACAATGAGTGCTTGCAGAAAGTCGATTCCCGCATATCTGCACGCTACCAAGAACGGGGTTTCACCGTTGACCGAGGGTCTATCGATCTCTAAAGGTCCCTTCAATCGTATAACCTTCTCCAAAATTGTGAGCTTGCCACTAACGGCAGCAAGGTGGAAAAGCCCGATACCTTGTGCTGTCATGCATTGAGCAAGATCCGCTCCCCTTTTGGATAGTTCCTCTATGATCTCTTCTTTCCCATTTCTGCACGCTTCCATCATAGGGGTACACCCTAATTTGGTACGAGCATTAATGTCCGCCTTTGCCTCAAGTAGCAAACGCGTTATCTCGAGTTCTCCTGTAGCTGCAGCCTCATGTAATGGTTGCCACAGAGTCTCTGCTTTGCTTACTGTCGAGGCTCCTGCGTTGAGAAGTAGGGAGACACACTCTGAGGTCTTGGCCTGCACAGAGCAGAATAAAGGAGTTCTTCCATTTTGTGTGGGAGAATCTAGATCTGGACTGTAGCTGATGATAATTTCCAGCACCTCTTGATGACATCCTACAGCCGCTGCAGACAGAACTGAATGGCCGTCCTTGTTCTTGGCTTTGACGGCCGCCCCTTGTTCAAGCAACATCTTGACAATTGCAGAGTTTCCGAAATATGCTGCCATATGTAGTGGGGTCATGAGGTTATCGACGAGTGGGGGGTTTATATCTGGTTTCAAACTCAAGATATAAGAGACCATAAGGACATCTTGGTTGAGGGTAGCTATATAGAGTGGTGTCTGCCCTTTTGAATTAGCCTGATCAATGTCCATGCCTTCTGTTATCAGTCTTTTCAAGACCAATAGATTGCGCGAGTTAGCTGCTTCGTGAAGCAACGTCCAGTCAGACCAGGACCAGTCCCACTCTGCCCCTTTATCCAAAAGCAGTATTGCTGTCGATGTCTGATCGTGCCGCACAGCCAGAGCTAAAGGTGTCATGTTGATGGGTGTCTCGCTCGTGTCGCGGTCTGAGCTCAGAGGGCTAATATCACCTTCAGCTTGGATCGCAGCACCATAGCCAAGCAGTATTTCGACCATTCGTGAAGGACCGTTGACAGCTGCAATCTGTATTGGCCTTTCACCAGATAGGTTTCTTTGGTCAACATCGAGGTCGCTCACATCAACTTTCAGAGCCAATGCAAGAGCATTCAAGCCCTCATAGGCAGCTAAATGCAATATGTTATTGCCACTTTCGTCTCGAAAGATCACTTTTGCTCTGTGCTCGACAAGGAGTAGCGCCACATCTTGGTAACCGTGGCTTGCAGCGAGAGAAAGTGGACTTGCATGTGCGGGCAGGTCAGGATTGACATTGGCGTTTTGCTCAAGTAGCAATGCAGCAATGCTAATATTTCCGCACTCTGCAGCAACGCAGAGCGGCGAATACGTATTGTAGGCTGGGCCTGCAAAGGTATCATTGACAATGTCGTTTCCATCGTTATGTTGCAACAAGGTCTTCGCACATGCTATGCTGCTTGAAACAGCAGCTAAATGTAATGCTGACCAGCCCTCAGGAGTGCGTGCGAATCGGTCTGCTCCTTTCACGATCAAAACCTTGAGCCAATCATCATGACCTCCGATGACAGCAATATGCAAGGCCGTGAAGCCACGGCGATCTCTTTCGTTGAAACTGCTGATTGCTTGCACAGGATGAATCACTTTCAGTCCGTCATTGAACCAGCTGCTAAACAGGACTCGCCAGTCACTGAAGAGTCGATGGGATTGTCCAGGCTCAGGCAGTCTCTCATAGAGTATATCGTATAGAGGATAGAGGTCTAGTCGGATAAGGGTACATAGGATAGGAGTGGCTACCCCCGTCCTTCTTTGTCCGGTTAAACCACAGTAGAGGTTATCCCACAGCTTATAATTAGCAGCATTGATGTCCAAAAATAGGCGGGCTAGTGGGAGAATCCGTTCCAGATCATCTCCTGCCCTTTTCACATGAAGATACCATGCAGTAGTGGCATAATTGAGGAATGGGAAGCGTTCATGAAGCATCTCCCACATTCCAACGCATGAGCGAGGCAATAGCGCAAAGTCCTCTAATAAGAGATATCGAAGGCATAGCTCAGCCATGATGACATGACCTTGAGTATCGTCTGGATTGAAGGTAATATCAGTTCCATCGACCCGAAGCTTCGTCGGTCTTCTCTTCTCAAGATACTCGTAGATTGAATAATGAGAAATGCCAAGAAGCTCTCCGTCAATTGCTATTAGCGGCGCAAGTTGGGTTTCAATTAATGTCCTTATATCAGTGTTGATGAAGTTGACCATTTCGGCCCGAGATTTGCGACGCTTTGATATCGCCAAGATCTCAGCAATTTCCCTTGTGGCAAAGCTGCGCAAAGAGATAAGTACGAGCAACAAAATCATGGCAGGACTTTGTTCCATAGGTAACTCCTTGAATGGTCCTTCCACAATTCGCGCCAAAGTTCTGTCATAATATCTATCAAGGTCTGGGGGGAAAGATGAAATGGTTGTTATGATGGCCGCCATGGACACGACTGGTATTTGTCGAAGCTCTTGTAATATGAAGTAGGCCCACAAAAACATCCGACCAGCTAATTCTAACAGAACGTCCTCGGTGATTTTCTTGAGATCCTCTTCGAAATTTCGGGAGCGAGCGATATCATTGACCTCGTCTTTGATGTATGTGGATATGTCATGGCTCACATCTTGCAGTTGAATGTGAATGCTTGAATAGCGGCATGACCAGAATGGTATGGGGCCAATAGGCTGACATGAGATAAGTATTTTCAGTAGATTCGTGCTGTTAGACGCTGTCCGCGTCGATGCATCATGGACAAGGAGATCAAGATATCCCAAGAAATCTTTGATGAACGCGTCATCGCTTTCGTCGAGGCCATCGATGATCAAGATAATATGGCCCCTGTCCTGACTTGTAAGGACCTGTCGGAACATGGCGTGGATTTCATCTGGTCCGAAAGTCGACGATTGTCGCGAGAGATATGTCGGTATGGAACGGAACAGCTGCCGACATTGATCCAACACCTGATACAGAAAAGCTTCCACAATGGGTGTCACAGCTCGCGGCATCATTCCTGCATCGGTGGTGGCTTTGACGTCTGTCTCTACGGTGTTGTTCCGAGTATCTCGGCAAAAGAAACGCAATACAGTGATATTCGGTCGCAAGGCATCCACATAGTCACTTCCACTGCTAACATTTTTCAAGACGTACTGCGAACTGTCTGGATTGTGTCCTGAAGACTCATAGCGCTGCTTTAGCGTATTCGCAATATGGTTTGCTAGTACAGATTTACCACAGCCCGATGGGCCAACGATGAAAAGTATTGAGGCTTGTGCATTGCAAGTTTCGAGTCGATACCATGCCTCGAATATCGGATGACCGAATATCCATTCACAGGTCCCAGGGTGCCTCACAAGCCTTTCTTGTCTCTGCCGGTAGGTTTTCCAGGTTGAGATTCCAAGAAGGAATCGCTCTTGAGCAGCATGAGCTTCTGTATGGTGTCAGCATCTTTGAAGAAGAAGCACCAATGTCGCGAGCATGAAGTACCTCTCTGAATTGGGGACCGCGCAGCTTCCCCAAAGTTTTTACTGTTCATCGCATCTTATTTGTCGACATTAGCCTGCTTCCTTCCACCCTTAAATCGACTAATGCCTACCCGGTTCGGCATCAATTCTATCGGAGAAATCGGAAGTAGCACGGCGAGGCATTGACAAGGCTATAGCACGAATTAGTGCGCGCGTAGGAAATGAAAGCTTTGTCATTGTGTAGCACTAAGTTTTACATACAATCTTGCGATGGAGCAGACAGATCAGGTGCCGCTAAGCGCTCGCCGACTGTGTTTGTATCAAGAGCGCTATCAATTACCAAATCCAATTGTTTCCATAAAGACTTGAACCGCGGATCTTGCGGGTGCTCGAATTTGCAAATTTCTTCGTGTGTACAGGATGAGAGTATATGGCGCTCATTAGGATTTCCCGACAGAATGGCAGACGCCGGCTCAACGATCTGGGCACGCTTAGTCAAAGAGTGTTATGGTGGTCTTCACATAGGTAGGTACGAACCAGTGCAGAGCCTTCAGGAAGTCTTGTCTCTTTCGTTTCGTAGAAATCCACGATCTCTATGTCTGCAGGCTTGAAAGATCGATTTATGTCCTCAATCGATTCCGAAAACGTTGACAGTTCCCTGGATAATGCGACATTCCTGCTGGAGCGCAGTTTTAGCCAGGCCACAAGTCGCTGAGCCATGCCGAGCTGGCCTGTTCTTTCAGCTCCCATATGTGGAGTCGCCATGAATATTATTGAGGATGTTGATCTCAGTAAGCGCTCGTAGCGATCATTCTGTTTTGCTTGCAGAAGGGCCTTGAAAGTTTAGTTTTGTCACCCATTGGGGCTTCTGGAGCTGACCCTCTTCACTACAAGCCCACCCATGCTATGAGCGAGGAAGATTAATGGACGATCCTGAAGAGAAGTTAGTCCCATCTATCAGAGAGATCCAAGGGGGTTCAAATTTCGGTACCTTATGCGCTCGTCTTTCATAGAACAAATCTTCCAGGAGTTTCTCAGCATGATCGATAATTCGTGACGTGACAACATCATCGAAGGCGTTGGCATTATAGCCGAATGTCATTATTCGAGCCTTATCCCCAAGGGAGCCCCAGAAAGCCTGGTCGGTCACCCAATTGGCGCCATTCGCATGCGTCCAGGCTCCATTCGCGCTGCTATTAAATCCATGGACAGCTACGATGCTGGTCGTCGTGATTCAGTAAGACCTTATTAGGTAGGCGCCCTAGGACACGTACTCGACCACAGAAATCTCCGGCTCATGCCGTATGAACACACCCTCATTCGCATACTGGAGTTATTCAGTCAGAAGTCACATTATTTACTAACAGTCCGGAGAGTCGTACCTGTTCATCCATTTCCGCCCGGCGCAGCTTCAACGCCGGTGATCAGTAGAGGGAAGTGGAAAATAGAGATGAAAAGCATTATTTGTAGGATGCGACGCGCAAATCAAGCTGGATATACAGCCTTACATGTGGCGTCCACACCCATTCCTAAGGGTGGTGTCCTGTCCGCATTCGACCAAACCCTGGTGATGTCTGCATTGGGCGTTACCCCTCTTGATCAGAGATCTTCCTCACGTATCCTCACATGATTGGTGATATGTGGTAAAGAGCGACAGGGATTCAGCGAATGAATGGCTACGCTAGCACAAAAGGGGCTACGACTGGGAAGACCTGTCAGACGCTTATATTTCTTAGTGCCTTGGCGTCGCTTGGCGCTAGAACTAAGGCCGGATTTTGGTGTTACACACTCTCTGGACAGTACATACATACCTTCTGGACTTTCGACGCTTCACTCCATTGCAAGATAACCCTGCTTCCGTTGCCTTGAAAGACACAGATATCAGGATACGATGTCGAATCTCGTATACGACGCAGTGGGGAGATTCCTGCAGAATGTTACTAGTATTTCAAGATAGACTTGTACAGATTTTTTTTTACCTTTGTAGCAACATTTGAGCAATATCGCAGAGCATATCCTGAAGAAATAAGCAAAATCGTCGTTACCATTGCTGACAGATTGATAGCCTAGCTATCGCAGGGTGTCTTGCCATTGAGGACATAGAGCTATTTATGGGCATGGTCGCCATCTTCGGAAGTCTGTCTGCAGCCGCTGTCGAATCATCCACCAAGGCAACAGGGGCAGAGATGTTTAAAGCCACTGCAGCTTATAACGCTGTACTGGTGGTGTACACATCTGGAGAGCTGGGTAGTGGGTAAAAATGCAGCCTTTTAGAGGTGCCTTCTGAAAACGAATTTCATGAACTAAAAGAGCAAGTGCTACTGCTCTGGTGAACAACAGAAATATTGCAAAAGCGGAAGCCGTCTTGACCGAGCGAGTTGATACTGCTGGGAGCAGTTATGGACTTTTGACATAGACTGAGAGGTGCGGAAGGCCAAGGATCATCAGAAGGTTCCTGTTCGAGGAGGTCAGCAAGGATAATCTTTATTGTGGAAGCTGTGGGTTTACAGGGATACCGCTGCCGTTGTCATTCTATCATTAAGCAAAAAGACGCCAAGAGCTATGCAAGTAGAGCGACCGTTCCCTCATGAAATCCCATTGACCATATTGTGCCTTCCTCTCGCATCTCCTTCTGGAGGAGCCAGACTCCAATCCTTCACTCCTCCCTTCCAGTCCGCTATCCGCCCCTCTTTAACATCCACAAGCACCACCCTCACCTCCTCGCCTTCAATATAGCAGTTCGTCCCACCATCTCCTTCCATCGGGGCTTGTGGTGATGACCCGAATAATCCCCTCTCTTCCATTGCCTGGTCACCAAAGGTATTATTCTCCAGATGCCGCTCCTTACACCACTTTTCCTCTTCACTACCATTCTCTACCATCACAGCCTCACCATTAATAGTGGCACTTATACTGCTCAAAGCACTCGTGTTCATGTTGAGCAGCAAGCTTGCTAAACTTGATCGTGTAGCTTGGGGTGGTGGGGATCCCTCGCGGGTTGGATCTGGATTTCGAGTCGGTGGTCTATGAGAGATCCAGTCGTGTACGAGAAGGGATACTCGGGGGTTGTTGATGAGATTGAGCGTCTTTTTGGAGGTGGGATTGGTTGTCATGATAATTACTGGATTGCGCTTGAAGGGCGTCGAGGGAAGATAGGTGTAGTTCATGAGAGAGATGTGGGGGTACATGGCATCACATGTTGCGAGGTGTAACTTGAAAAAAAGATTAGCATGTACCTCTAGGTTTCTTGAAGAATGATAAGTACAAATCTTGCATTCTTCAAGCATGCTTCAACTTCTGAGGGCAAGGACGAGGAAACTTGTGGGTGTGTAGCTGTTGCGGAAGCTTCCCAATTTAACTGGGGCTGCTGGATGTCCGTCATGATCGGTGTCAGGGCTTTTGGAAGTAGAAAGTCAGCGTCAAGTCAACTGGTAGACACTTTAAGACTTCTTACTACCTGCAATGATTCGTAGAAGCTCTCGGACTTAAAGACAATTACTCCGTAGATCTAGACTATTTTAGCGCGTAGTGGAATTTCTATCTAGCTAACCTCCTAACCTCATCTGGTTGCCCCATCACGAGTGAAGTTCTGTGGTGTTTGCCCAGACTGAGTTCAAAGGAAGGAGACATGTGAGTATCTTAGCTGGCCTGTGCTGGCTTGGGCTTGTTTGCACCGCATGCAATGGCTTCGTTCCTCTGTACAGAACAACGCAGAGCCCGTGTTTGAGTAAGGTATCCCTGGACGTAGACCACAACTTCGTTGAAAGCGTCAATAATTGCATATGAGTGCTTTGGCTCTGTACCGTACTGGAGTATGTCGCACTACCTGTCATGATGATGTAGCGTCTATTTGCGAGACTGTCACCGTCCAAACTGCGCTCCTTCGTTGAGTCGAAATTCAATTTCGGAGCAACGCCTTCTTTGACGATGACTTGGTGTAGTACAATCAAAGGGCTAGCTACCAGTCTATGTGACGAGCCCGCCATCGGCGTGAGCACCAAAACTTCTGACACTAACAGCGAGATTACGCAAACTTCGTACATGTCGGTCTAATGGTCAACATTCTCCATTATGAGCACCAAACGAGATTCAGAGCATAAGATGGAGCTGTCAAATGCTCAAATCTGATCTAGTTCAACGCCTCAAGGGGAATGGTCTATCCTTTTCGGGGCTCGCTCTTGCGAGGTTGCGTTCAATATGTCTGGCAGTAAGTGACCCTGTAATCAAACATATAGTCGGCATTGATTCACTTTCCCACCGCATGTGACAACACATTTGATTCGGACTACCGAGTTGAACACCATTTTACTTCATGAATTCTACTTCATGAAAATGTCACAACAACAACATCCCTTCTCAACGTTCCTCCAAGCGATAGCAAAATGCCTTACCACGCGAATTCAAAGGCAGCGAGAGGCATACCTCTCGCCGAGCGATTCCCAGCACAATTCGTCCCTGACACACGCACAAAGATATTGTTACTGATTGTTGACGCGAAATTCGGGGCCGACTGGGCTGGTTCTGAACACCAAGCCTTCATCGAGCAGCTCCTCGAAGACTACAACGTATATGCCACCACGCCAGCCTCCGCCGTGTCTGACATCAAGTACAAGAAAGCCAACATCATTCTCATCATCGGTGCCGACACCCTCCATAGATCCTGCGATCGAGAAGGTACCATCGCTCAACTCAGCTCTTTCGCCCAGGCTGGAGGAACTGTCATCTTTGTCGGTGTACCATGGGGCCTCAGTCCAGATGAAGAGAAAGATGAAAAGGTATTCCATGCTCTCGGCTTATCCTGGACTGTCGGCGCTACCGCGAACGCTTGGAACAAGCGCATCGCCAATCACCCAATCATGCCGTATCTGCGCATCAAAATTCAGGCGACGTACCTAAAAAACGTCAGCGAAGGAGCTCTCTACCGCGTTTGCAGCAATGAGATGGGAGCCCAGGCCTCAATTGGTGCCCAGTGCCCAGTAGCTTACCAGCCGTATGGCGACGGGTACATGGCGTACTTGGGCCATGAAGACATGTTTGGAGAAGAAGCATGGGAAGTCTTGACAACTTTGTGCGAGGCAGAGTAGGCTTTTTGTCGTGGTCGTTGATGCATTCGGAGCGCTGAATAGTTGGGCGAGATATTAAAACTCGGGCATTCTGCCTGTAGTTGGCACGAGCATGTAATTGTACATAAGATGATGTGACAGCGCCGACGCTATTGCGATCAATACTAACGCTCAAGGCGCAATAAATCCCCGCAACCGTCTTTCATCATGATGGACAGAGCTAGCATGCTGTCAATCTAAGAGCAATACCCTGGACAGTCCAACTACCTCGTCCTTTCCATCCCCT
>JASZXT010000768.1:0-11832 GCA_035521555.1 Lecanoromycetidae sp. Uapishka_2 | reverse complement strand
GAGGTGGAAGGTGATGAGGGGATGGAAGGGTTGGGTATGAGAGTGTTTTGGTTGGGCTGGGACAAAGCCTCACAATATCGTTGACACCCAGAAGCGAGTACTGGCCCTGAAGCGAGATTCCACCGAGGACCCAGCCATTGTACCTTCACCGGATTACTCGAAATGGTGCTGGATATATCGCATAGCGGCCCATTTTCTTGAGGATCCGATAGCCAATATCATGCCTGCATTGATAAACCCTTTCAGTCTAAGTTCAGTTCCACCAACATCTGATTCGTGTACTGAAACATGCGATAGTATCTTGGGGGACGGATTCGCAGCTTTCGTAGCTTCTGTTGTATCTTTTTACGGGCAGGATCACTTCACTGGCCATGAACAGGAAGAGATTGGTATTCGGTAGCTATTACTCAAGTCATCCCAAAACATACTTGTCTGAAGAGTTGCGAGTAAGCTTGAATCATTATGCATTGAGTTCCTATGAATGGTAGTAGGTCACACATGAATCGCTTCGAGCTAGCAGCAATTCCGCTTCGAACCGACCCTCCCATCACCACACCCCACAGTGACGAACAGCCTAATTCATCTGTTTGATAAGAGCATTAATCTTCTCCTCCCGATTGCCCAAATCACCTCCCTCCACAAAATGCCTAAACTTCCTCGTTCTGAACCCGCCCGTAGGATTCGATAGCTTAAATGGCCACAAGAAATTTGCCGCCTGCTTGAAGTTCGTCCCAACGGTAACGATCTCATGAATCAAGTCTTCCATACAGATGATACCGAATTTGCCCAATTGCTCTTCGATAATCTGGTTGTCCGTGAGCGCGATGCGCTGCTTGTCGATCTTGCCATAGCCGCGCTTGTAGACGAGATCACGGACGGTTTTTACGGATGGGTAACCGTAGGCGATGTATGGTTCGACGATCTTGAGCATTTCGGCCGTGGCTTTGGTGAGTTTGACGAAGACGCCGTTGTTGATTTGGAGGAGACGGAGGAGTTGGAGGATTTTGCGGGGTTTGGGGGCGATCTTGTTGATACTGTGATGATGTTAGTACTTGTGGATGTTGCTGTAGTGGAGGCTGAATGTACCCCTTGATTCGGACGACAAAGACGAGCTTTGGCTCATCGGGGACGTAGTACTCGCCGTTCTGCTTCGCAAGACGAGAGAGTCGGATCTTCTCACGCTCTGCGTCGCGGTACTCTTTGACGTAAGACTCGGCTCGTTTGAAGATGACACCACGCTTTTCCTTTTGGGCCTGTAGAGTAGTGACAGGTCAGTTGAGCTTTCAGCATGAGTGCACGTGAAAGTCTTCTGCTCGTGGACGATTCAGATCCGAAAGATGGTTAACATAAGCGACTGCATCGACTTAAAGCCCTAGTCACAAATTTGGGTTGTATCATCACCATCGTCCACGTACACACTTCTTTGACGATTGCAATGTGATGTTCGTGTTAGACTCACCTTCTTCTTCTTCTCAAGCTCTGCCGAACGCTCCTCACGAGCCTTCTCCTGACTCTTGCGCTTCTTCAACAGCGTCTCCGGGACCAAGATTTCATCTTCGGTTGGCACAGATCTATATCACCCAAAGAAGGCCAAGGTTAGCATAGTCTGTCCGCGTAATTGTCAAAAAGGAAACGCCGAGTATAGAAGTGCAGCTTGAGCGCGGCATTCTTGGACTGGGACAGACTCGACGAAATATATTTGATCAGTGAGACGGACCCATCTGCTACTAAGCTGCAAGCTTTTCGCAAGGTGGAGACGCTTTTCTCATCTAACAAGACCCCGAGAGAACTCAGGAGTGTTGCACACACATGATCGAGGCTCCATTGACACGCAGCGAGCATAAGGGCAAGCTGCGAGTCGAAGCTCGAGTGCGGCACTGGATTTGGAGGAGAAGATGTTCTTCAACCTCAATACCCCATTGTCTGCTCTTCCAACGAATGTCATCGTCAGAAGAGGACTGCAGGACTGATCGAGCTGGTGCTACCACCGTGTGGAAAGCGAACCCAGCAAAAGAGCGGACAGCTATGGCATGATCGTAGGCGTTGTAGAGGACAAGGAAAGGATCGAGAGGATGGCATACGTCTTGACTTGCGCTTGATGCTTCTTGGGCGCCATCTGAACGGTATTTGTGTGGTCGAGAGGCGTCGTTGTCGTCAGGATGTCGTTGTGGACGTCAAACAAGAAAAAGCTTCGCAATGTTGAAGTGTGTGCCAAGAGATTGTCGCTTCTCGGGAGCGCTAGGCCCCGTCGGTTCTAGCAGAGTCTCAGCCTTATCAAGCGATTTGGAGGCATCGAGGCCGCCGCCTTATCATTCCCTTAAGTTGCATGATCAAAAGCTGCTAGATCATGTCCACCCGCCGCGGAGTCGGACTCTCTGCCTTCCAAAACCGTTCCTCCCTCTCTAGCTCATACGCCACCCACGGCGCCTCCATTCGCAACACCCATCTCACCTCCCTCCAAGCCCAGCTCTCTGTCTTCCAATCCCTCCTCCACAATTTCGCCCTTCAACATGCAGACACCATAAAATCCAATCCCACTTTCCGTGCCGAGTTCGCTCGCATGTGCAATGCTATCGGCGTGGACCCACTTGCAGGCAGTAATGTCAAAGGCAAAAGTGGGGGTGGGAAAGGCATTGGGAGTCTGTGGGCGAAGGTGCTGGGTGGAGATGTGAATGATTTCTACTTCGAGCTGGCAGTGAGAGTAGTAGAGGTTTGTAGGGGAAGTAGGGCGGAAAATGGGGGTTTATTGGGGTTGGAGGAATGTAAACAGCAGGTCAAGAGAGGGAAGGGTATTGGTGGGGGGATGGATGTCAGTGATGATGATATAATGAGAGCTGTGAAGTCATTGAAGCCTTTGGGTTCAGGCTTTGCTATCATCATGGTTGGTAGCAAGCAGATGATTAGGTCTGTGCCGAAAGAATTGAATACGGATCAAGCGACGGTACTGGAGGCGATTCAGGTGCTTGGGTACGTCAGTTGCTCGATGCTAGAGGATAACCTTGGATGGGAGCCTGCGAGGGCAGAGACAGTCATCACAGATCTGTTGGCAGATTCACTGGTATGGGTCGATCTACAATCGCCAGAAAAAGAGTATTGGTCACCAGCATCTATAAATGACTTTGAGGATTGAAAGCGTCATCTTGGCTTTTTGAAGGATTTGCTTCCCTATTTCCGATTTATGATACCCCTTGCTCAATGCATAGTATGGCGCCACGAGGTCCCTCAAATGAAAGCAAAGAGTCATTGATTGTGGCAAGTAGAAACATGAATACAGACCGTTCAAGCTTTGATCGCACCACCAAGCGCTCCGCCGCCAAATTGCTGTCCGCCGCGTTGTCTCGACCCACCTCGATCACCCCTCTGGCCTCCTCCTCTACCTCTGCCACCCCGCCCTCTTCCACCTTGGCCACCTTGACGCTCGAAAGCATTCGCTGTGCCTTGTGTTCTTGTTTCCAGTGTCCGTTCATTAGCCTCAATAAGCCCGCTAGCCTTGTCACTTAGAGTAAGCGCCAGACTTTGTAATCTAGATAGCTCAACGCCTTTCCTGAAGATGATAGCGCTATTGACTTGGTCTAGTGCCGCCGCTAGCTCTTCGTGCGAGATCATTTTGCTGACCACGGCGGCGACTTTCCTCTCGGACAGCTCAAACATTGAAGCAAGCGTGCTGACAGCCACGGTATCGTAGAAAGGAGCATAAGTGAAAAGATACGTCCTCAAACCCTCTTCTTGGATCTGAGCAGACAGCATTGCTTTGATCTTCTCAGGCTCGGCAATCAATTCCCAGATTTTGATTGAATTAATCAAATCAGCCGACTTCTTCCAATCGCCTGCAGCCAAAGCCCTTGAGGCTTGCATGACATGATCACGAGTGTTCTCTGGTGGTCCAGTGAAGATCTGGCGCTCATGGAATTCTAGCAGACGGCGATATGTCTTGCTAATAATGCGCTTCTTGATATCTGGTGATGAGCCAGTCTGTGCCAATAGTGGGATCTCCAGGAGCATAGAGCAGGTAAGGTATACGCATTCGAGAAGTTCGAGATTGATGTGCATATGAAATGGTAGTTGCCGCTGTCTCTCCAAGCGCTCCTGTTCGGGTGTGACTTGTGAGTATCTCTGGATCATCACACCTTGAGCTAGAAGCTCCTTTTGCCTGCCGCTACCGCATATTTCTTGTAATGTGTTCTGAGATTCGTAGACCAGATTCGCCCGGAAAGCGCAGAGCCCAACCTGCACAAGAGTGCGGTTGAACAAGATTTGGGTATTGATTGGAAAGTTAGCGATGGTTTCTTGCAAATGAGACATCAACAGCATATCCCGAGCTTTGTAATAATGATCGTGCAGTGCGAAGTAGTACACTTGGCAGAGATATGCGCGCGCTCGTATGATGTCAGCACTGTGCTTGAAGAGGTAGGTACTGAGTGTCTGGACAAGAGTATCTATGTCTGCGTCGTTGGCTCGGGGAGTGATGTCCGAGTCGAGGTCCGATGGAATGGCTTTCCATGCCGTCTCCTCTAGGACATGCACCACTTGAGCAGGCTGATAAGGGGTGGTCAGCAAATCGAAATGGCATCTTCTCTAGATAGCAATACGCACCTTGAAGTATACGTGTTCTAGCCTCCTTATGACAATGCGATTCGCACTATCGTCACTTTGCTCAAGACTAGATTCCTTTCTCAGATGCTCAACGTAGAGAAGAGCTCGCAGTATATTATTGTACAAGGCCTGCTCATCCTTCAACCGATCGATGTACTCGGCTGTGTGAGGATCGATATGCTGTAATGATCGAGTAAGCTCGTCGTCAAGTCGCTCGACGACTGAGACAATGCTGCCAGGAATCTTGAGCTTTTCTCCTGGCTGTGGCGTAGGCGGCTTCTCGTCATCTTCCCACTCTTCGGCGTTCTCTACAACGACCAAGCTGCGATTATCCTCCAGAGTCTCAAGGAGGATGCCAAATTCATGGTCAGCCGACTTCCAATTTTCTTGAGACATGAATGTTGCAGTTGACCCTGTAGTTAGATCAAAGCGTGTGGCTATCAGCGTGAGAAGGACGCGAATAGTTCGGTAGGGCGTGTCAGCGACCTCGTGCAGCTTTTCCATTATTCTAATTTGCTCCGCGCGATCCGTATTTTTCTTGCCTCGAGACTCGACAATCGACCGTAGGTGCTTGAGTATACTTTCTGGGGTATATTGTAATGTCTTGCCTCCCCGTCCAACGGTCGAGAAACCTTCATCATCGCCAGCATCGAAATTATCAATGTACGCTGTCTTAGCCTTTTTGGGCTTGTCCACAGGAACCACTTCTTCCTCTTCTTCAGACATCATGTACTCAAATTTGTCGTCCTTGTATTTGTCGATCTCGGTCTGGTAATCCTTATTGTTTCTTTTAAGCTTTTGCTTCATGGCATTGAGGCCCCTGGCATTTGTAGCATTCATCTTCTTTGTAGAGACCTTCTGCTTTGCTATAGCATCATTCATAAATTCGTCAAGGTCCGAAATGGTCCTTATGTAAGCTTTAGGTACTTTCTCCCCATCCTTTATCTTGATCACTTGTCTGTTGAGCTTGTCGAATTCTTTAGGGATACATTAGCGTGCTTCCTTCGACATTGCTCTTAGAACTTTTGGAGGTGAAACCCACCTGTAGCAATTGTGCTCCAGTCGTTGATCTTAATGGCGTTATCGATGACCTTCACAACGCTTTCCAGCTCCTCTAGCCTCTTGTCTTTGGCGCTTTTCACAACAGTGACTTTGTCTTCATCTTCACTCTCATCGCTTGAGGCGGCTTCTCGCAAGAATTTTGAGGCCCCAGATTTTCCCCCCTCGTCAGAAGAAGATGATGACTCTTCCTCCTCTTCCTCTTCTTCGTCGCTGGACTCTTCTTGTGTCTTTTGTTCCCCTTCCTCCTCGCTGTAGAGCTCCTCCTCGTCCGAAGAGCTGCTTTCGCTAGAGCTATCGCCTTGAGTAAAGAATCGGGACATTTTTGCTAGTGTGGACAGAAAATCGTTGGGGGAAGTACGCTCTTTATGCTGCGACTTAAAAAGGTTGTATTTGAATATCGGAACGCCTGGTGCGCCGAGTGCGCCAAGATTTGGTGTGCCAAGTGACTAATTGAGCTCAAGTCTAGGGCTATAACCTACTGCCCACATCAATTCATCAGAGGCGAGTGTTACACGAACTTCCGTTACAATCATAATGACTCATGTGAGATGGATCACGAAGAGTATGACTCATTGGATACATCTCATTAGGTACAGATCCTGTTGACACCTTAAGTGTCTGCTGCGATTACTCGTGAATTGACTATGGATATCGATCAAAAGACTTGTAGTACGCTGTATAATAAATCCATGCCAAACATCCATTTGAGCGTGGACCAAGGGGAGACTTCACAGCGGCTGCTTCACCGATAGTACTGTATGTCTACTGAAGTAGTCCGTCGGATTGTTCTTTTTTTAAAGAAGAGTTATTCTATATCTAGGTAACAGATAGCTTGCAATGTGTACTCTCGACACAGCCATGAGAATGCATAGATTGATAGACAGGGTTGAACACCTTTCCTTCTCTCTGTACAAAGCAAAAGGATGTTTCAAACGCAAATTCATTCGCGTCCTGCTTGCTGGTATGTCCTCCTCTTGGTTGTGCTCGTACTCGGCAACAAATATTCTCCCCCGATCGCAGATTTATATACGCCAAAAAGCCCGCTCAGAGGCCAGATACTCCACAATAAGGTAACTAGCCATACAATCCAGGGTCTGTTCGCATCCATGTCCTCCGCATCTGGCCTCACTTTGACCTTTTCATATATATCAGGTAAATGACTAGCATGGTATTTTTGTCGCAACGCGTCGTATCTTCTTCGATTATATATTCTCCAGAATTCATCTTCCGTGTAATAAGTATGTGCATATAGCCATTTTCTACCACCGAGCGCCTGGACTTTGTGCTCGAGATTCCTGTTGTACTCGACAAAACACCCTCTTCCACGAGGCCCAGGTCCCCAAACACCGAAGCTTAACAGGTTTTCAGTCCTGCCTTTTTCGGCTGCCCTAACTTTGAAAAGGCCAAAATTAGGTTGCGGTGACTGCCCAGTTGGGTTGATGGGGCAGAGCCAAAATGGATAGGTGCCGAGCGATTCGTCGACGTAGGACGCCAGCTCTTTGGCGGCGGAAAACGGTACGGCTACATCCTGGAGTAGGTAGAGCTTCGAATGGCCGCTGTGGTGGAGAGCGTTATACATGATCCGTGCATGCATGAATCCATCCAGAATCCATCGTGTAATACGGTTGAAGGGAACGGCAAAGTACTTGAAGGCGTAGCGGCCCGTCCAGAAAGCACCACGGTCGTATCGGAAAACATAGTCACGCAGTGGGATTGATTCGAGAACCTGCATTGGAGCAGACGCCGAGAAGATCGTTTGTGCATGGTGATAGAACCAGGGGTCGGTGGCACGGCTAAATCTTTGCACTTGGGCATTGGCGGTGCTGGTCAATCGACCTGAGCATACCACACCCTCCTGCGAAGAAAACATAATGCCGTCGAGGTAGTCAATTGCTGGGTCATCAACAAGACGCTTGATCTTCTCCAGTGCTTCAGTCACTCCCAGCACTCTGTGATAGGTCAACTCGACGTAAGTCTGTGCCTCTATTAATTCAAGCTCCAAAAGAGTGACGATCCCTAGAGTGCCCATCGACGACGCAGCCTCATAGTAAAGATCCTTGTTCTCACTTTTCGACGCCACAATGATCTCACCATTAGCGAGCACCATCTCGAACCAAATGACTATCTTCTCAAACATACCATATCGAAAGGAGCTGCTCTCGCCTGCCGTACCTGCAAAACCTCCTCCTACCGTGATGCCAGGAAACTCCATCACTACAGGTGGGATGAAGCCTCTTGGAAGCGTAGCCTTCACAAGCATGTCCATGGGTACATTAGGCTCCACCAGCACAGTCTTTGCCTGGACGTCGACTTCGAGAACATGGTCGAGATCACTGGTATCAATCGTCTTATTTCTTTGACGTGCGGAAGGCCTTGTGCTGTTGGTTGATCCATGATATATACGAAACGGCTCCTGGCGGTCGTAAAAATGCCGGACTTCAGCAGCAATGGTGGCTACAGCAGCCTCATGGCCATCCATTGAGACAGACGAACTTCTAGCACGAGCCCACAGATCTCTGCAAAGATCAATATCTCGTTATATATAGATATGAACCCAAGACACCACGATAGCGCATCTATAGCGCATCGACAGGTGTATAGTCAAGCTTACTTGATGATCTCAATACGATAACATAGAAGCGCGTTGTATACAAAAGCACATTCTCAAAAGAAACACACCATATCAACAAAACAGCTGTTAACATATATATACAGATGCACGGACCAAATACACGCAAAGGTGATGCTTCGAAAGAAAGGCAGAAAACTGTCGTCCGATCTCGAATTTGGCCAAGGAAAGCTTAGTAATCGCCCCATCGAAATTTTAATTCGCCAGCTTCGCCCGCTCGGGTCAACCAATCTTTCTTCTCCAAACAAGGCCATATATACGGCTCTTAGCAATATCATGTTGACTGAAATTGAAAGCAAAACTGAGGAGATGCATGGCTGTACATGAGAGACTGTCAATTTGGATGGACCAACGGTCTAGCGACAGGCCTCGTGAATGATATCGACTTTGTGACCCTTATCTACGATCAGGAACGCCTTTGAGTACATAGACTAAACCGACTTCTAATTTGTTGAAACAGGGGCGGGTGAGTCTCCCCTGTCGCCGGAAGAGAGATGTTCGGCCCCGAACCAATGCCAGGCTTAGATTTGCCGCTCATTACCACATGAGGCACTACGCTACTGCAGACGAGGAACACCTTCTCGTCTTTAGGAGCTGGCGACTAGGGGGGCCCCGATTAGCACTGGGAACAACGACTTTTCATTTACAAAAATGATGTGTAGTCCGATTCTTGACGTCTAAGAAAAGGTGGTCCATTGCGGTTGGGGGCGGTGTTTTGAAGTTGAGCTCTTGGGGAGTTCTACAGACACGCCTGTTCGTTTACTGCAGCCATCTCTGGACTAGAAAATGTTGTGTGGGAGGCTCTCTTCATGCCGCCAACCTCTGTAAGAAAGAAGCTTGGCGCGTTTGATTGGTGCTTCCTCTCTCTCGGTCGCATTTTTACGTACGGTCTGTCGGCGCTGTTCTCAGCTGTTCTTTTCGTTCATTTTTCCTGCTCTTTTGGATTTTTACTCTCGTCCATACACTTTTTGTATCTAGCAAGCCAAAGTCTATATCGCAATTAAATGTTGTGAAATGCTCGGGAATTCTCTGAGCTCCCGATACAATATATTGCATGACATGTTTACAGAACACCGGATCTGCTCATGGGTCGTAATGACACCCAACCACTCCAAGGCTGGACGTCGTCGCCAAACGGACGCGGGACGAGCGACATCTTATCTAACAGCTGCCTGACCCTCATCCTCTGTACATGGACTGTCCTTTGCCTCAATGTTTACCCGCCCTCATACGGCCGCTGGAAGAGTGCTTTTCGGAAAGCTCTGATGGCAGGCTTCACCTTCCTCGGACCAGAATTTGTCTTCCAACTAGCACTGGGACAATGGTGCTCAGCTCGCCGCTCCGTCTCCAAATTCCGAAAATCTGGCTACCAAGGATGGTCGATGAAGCATGCCTTTCTCGCCGATATGGGGGGCTTCGTTCTACACTCACGCCTCTCTGCGACAGAACGATGGCATCCCTTTCCCCTCGACTCAGCTCAGGTGCACTACCTCGTGACCAATAATTACCTGCCTTATTCGGTCGTTCTAGTCGAGACAGAGGTCATTGAAGATAAGAACAAAGTCGACGGCCTCCTCCGCCTCATAACAGTTTGTCAGATACTATGGTACCTCATTGATACCGTGAGCAGAGCCTTTCAACGACTCACAATCACTCTCCTGGAGCTTGCAACAATTGGGTTCATCGTCTGTACACTGGGAAGCTATTTCTGCTGGTTCCGAAAACCGATGGAAATTGGAAGACCGTTCATCGTGGAAGTCAATGCTACATTGCAAGAGATTCTGTTACATGGAGGAGACCCTTCCGCCAAAGATATCATACAAGAGATCACGGCTGGTCCTGGGAACTCCCCGCAAAAAGCATACAAACGAACGCCGTTAGACTTCGCAGGGCGACGGGACTGGTCGTTCACTTTATGCTGGGATTATGGCATGACGTTATTCGAGAAATTTGGCATACATCTCTTCGCTAAGAAACGGCCCATAATCAAGATACCCGACGACTATTATCCAGAGATGTCTCTAATTCCAAGCTGTGTGGCTTTCTTAGTACATACTGGATACGCTGCTATACATATAGCTGGTTGGAACTTTACATTTGTCACTCAGGTCGAAAAGATGTTGTGGCATGTTACGACATTGAGCATCATGGCCGTTATCCTCATCTTCTGGAGTATCCATCTTTGCTGGTGGGTACTGCCGTCGGCATTTACTCGAGTTGAGAGCTCAGCCCCTAAGTCAGTAAACAGAATATCCACGACAGAGTACTTGAGCGATAACAAAGATACTCCTCGGAGACTGCCCTCCCTCCAAGAACGCTTCCACTCTATCACTGCAGTAATCAGGAAAATATTTCTTGCCCAGAAGTCGGCAACAAACATCCCCTGGATAGCTCTGATACCGGTGTTGATGTGCTGCGCCATTTACGTCGCATCGAGGTTATACGTTATTCTCGAGGGCTTCATAAGTCTACGTTCACTCCCGCCTAGTGCGTATGAGTCAGTCGATTGGACAATTTGGCTGCCACATCTTTGAAAAAGATATGTTGGGCCTCAATGTCGCCTTTGGGCATCGGAAGTAATATATACCATGAATTATGTCGGTTGGTCCGGGGCAGTCCGCAAATCATGTTGTACAGGAAGGCGCCGCCATCATATCATCCCATACAATACCTGTGATCATCAGGTTAGAGGACAAATGTTCCAGCATTGTATGCAACGGACTGGTCACGCACCAGAACTGCTTACCAAAGCATTGAAATCAAAAGAGTCGTATGTATGGTGCCTTTAAGATAGGGATTTGGCAACAACAGGATATCTAACTCACAGTCTCGTCGAGATGCTGGAGAAACGCCCTCCTTATGCAGACTTCTAACCAGGGATTCAGGCGACCTGAAAATTGAAGTTTCGGTCATGGCTGTCAAATATCTTGACATATTGACCAGCACCGAGGGTCTGTAAGCTCCCTGCGCCATTGAAGCAATTCTAATTGCAGTGCTGTATTCGTCTATGATCATGTTCATATCTGCTGCGCACTGGAAGTTGGCTGAGTGGGGATGGGTCGTTGATGTATCACGTGCTTTTTGCAAACCTGGTTGCTATCAATCACTCAAGTAGTATGTAGTCTATTTCCTCTTACTGCTCATTGCGATCATCCTAACCCCTCAGTACCAAAGAACTCGACAAGCGTACAGGCGGTTCTCCAAGATCTGGCCACGCTATCTCGCATTGGACTACTTTAATTTTTGATGAAGATCAACCACCTACCTCGCTTTTACTATATGACTGTTTCGTGCAGAAAACAAAACGCACGATCATACCTAAACTCAAACCAAGTGGGATCATCCAAGACCAGACATCAGAACCATTTCACGTTCAGCGACCTACCATTGGCCACAAGTCGTTCTCTGCCTTGCCTTCTTTTGATCACCTTCTCCCTCCTTCAATTCTCTCCCTGGCCATTCCAGAACCTCTTCCACCCAATCGGCCTGTCATCTCCCCCTAAACCAAACAGGGATACCGACCATCTTACCGCCTGGCCACCCATCCC
>JASZXT010000767.1:0-11919 GCA_035521555.1 Lecanoromycetidae sp. Uapishka_2 | reverse complement strand
GAGGGTGAGGTGGGAGTGTGTGGCGGAACGATCGCTGCTGAGAGCGTTGGAGGGGGGATGCTCGGTTCCTGTGGGTGTGCAGTGTACGTGGGAAGATGCACATGCAAAGGGTGGCATGCGACAGTCAGATGGAGAAGAGTATCGCCATCGGCACACGGATTCTGAGAATGCTGGCTATGAGAATGATGATGCTATTCCTACACCCTCTGTCCCTAATGCATCTACAGAAACGGATGGTGGTGTTCTCACACTTCGAGCTATGGTCGTCAGCTTGGACGGGAAAGAGTGCGTCGAAGGGATTAAGAAGGGTTTCGTTGGCAGTGATCGGGAAGCAGAGGACGTGGCGATGGGAATGTATGGAGAACTCGTTGAGAACGGGGCGGAGAAGATATTGAAGGAGATTACGCTCAATAGGGGGATGATCAAGGACCAAGGCGGCGCCTGAGAAGTACGAATTGCTAATGTTGGTATGGTTTAACGAGCTGATGAGGACGATGATGAGGCGTGCACATCGCTTGCTGGTCAGATACTCTCGATACCTAGTGGTCGCATTTGGCTAATGTAAAATAGAGAAGAGAGAGTAAGGTCACAGCTGCGAAGCTAATTCGTCGATTTTTTTTAAACTTACCAGTCAGAGGTGATCACTATCTTCAATCATGCATGTGCCACACGAAGAGCTCGATACCAATTGAGGTTCACGGCCACAGGCATATCCCAATTTACGATGATAATCCAGGAACTGTCAAAGGCACAGCCAGACCTCCAATATGCAAATGCATCATCCAAACCGCAATGCTTTTCCAAGCTCAAACAGAAAAGCAAAAGTATCCAACGCTCTCATCTACCACCAGTGGCAAGTCTCGTCCGCTTGGCGATGCCTAAGCTTCCAGCAGCAGCATTTGCTGCTTTTCCCTTTGCAGGCGTTGTTCCGGTCTTCTCCTTCACCTTTCCCCCACTCATCTTGATGGCTACCCGTTCCCTCCAGGCCGCAACATCTGGGTCTTCGTAGCCGAGTTGAGTCATCTGCAACGGTGGCTCCTCTCGATCGGGATCCTCATTCTGGTCTGCGCTGTAAAAGGTCGGAAAATCGGCTTTTGGTCTAGGGTTGTTCATACTACTACTTTTCAGGTTGTTGTCAGATTTGCTTCTATTGCTCGGCTCCAGCGGCGTCCCTAATCCGTCTGTGTTCATGGTGTCCACACTACTGGCACGACTGAGGTTGATGCTGTGGGAGCTCAGGTTCGATGGAGCGCGGCCGAGAAGTTGCCGCCGACGGCGGTACATCCGTGGCTGGTCTGAGGAATTGGAGGAGGAAGGGCGAGCGGCGGCGGCGGCGGCTGAATTGTTCCGCTGATGATGTGCGAGGAGGGATGAGATTGCTGGGCCGAGCGTAGGGTCTTCTGATAAGCTTTGTGGAGCCGGAGTTGGAGTTGGTGGTTTCTCTTTGATCGGGGATGGAAGGTGTTTGGGTGGTGAAGAATTAGGCGTTATTTCACGGAGAGGAGCAGAGATTTCCGGTGGGTCGAGAGTGGTAGTGGATTCGTCGAACAGCATTGGGGTTTCATCATCATCTAGATATATCGGTGTTGGCTCGTCGGCTTTGGTTGTGGGCAAGTCAGTAGATTCATCAAGTCGAGGACCCTCGTCGAATCCGGCAATTCCCCTGCCAATTGGTGCTTCTTTTAGGGACCGTCGCCTCTCATCGTCAGAAAATACGGGTTTTTTGAGGGTCTTAGGTACCCATCTCTCCGGGGTTTCCACCTTCTTCCCATCACTCTTCGTCACTCTAGAAATTTTGTCAATCACCTTTGCACTCTTCGCCTCCTTCGAGATCGGAGTCTGACTCTTGACGGCCTGGACAAGGTACGAATCGAATGGCAAATGACCCCCTTGGCTGATACAGTCCCACAGCCAATTTGCTGTTACAGCTGGAATGCCCCAAAGCTGAGCATGTTTCAGCTTATCATGAGCAGCGACCAATGAATTGCATATCAGTACAGATGCATTGGGGGTAAAGAATTCATCATATATGGCACCTACGATTGATCAGTACAGTTTGATGATCGCAAAGGAGTGATATACTCACCCATCAGCTTAACGGCCTTAGACACGTGCAGAAGATCTATGCCCTGAAACGCGGTCGAGCATACAGAGATCTTTTCGAAGCCTGCTCAACGTCAGCAATGGTGGGTAGTAACGGTGATATGATCACAAACCAGCAATGGGAATTTGTGGGAAAGGAGTATTGATGACGCTCTTATGAGGCTCCTCAAATTGCTTTCTAAAAAGACACCGCTCAACCCATAGCTCAGTCACAACAATTGGATCGATCGGTAAAGTCGGCACGTTAGGCAGGTCGTGTCTTGTAATGTTATGAGGGACGAGGCGGAAAAATTCACATGGCGATTCCGAGGTTGAATATTCTTCGACGGCAGTTATAATTCGCGCTCCGTGAGAGCGTAGATGTCCGTCAAGCACAGAGGTCTGTCAGGACAGCGTCAGCTACGAACCAGATGTCATCTTTGCAAAATGTGGTACCTTCTTCTCGTCGAAACCATTTAGTATGAATGTCTTATCCTGAAACAAGCCTGTCTTCTGCAACCGACAATTCAAAAGCGAGGTTCCTGGGTCGAAATTGGGGTTGGCCTTATTTTTCTCGTCTTCCACCTTTATATTTTGTTGATCCCGTTTGGTTGCTGAGCCGTTCTCTTTGCTTCCATCAAGTTTGACAGCTATATTCTTGTTCTCATACGACTCGTCCTTCTTCCTCTCCTCCACCTTGGCCTCATTGAGATTGATATCAGCCCAAAGTCCCAGATTCTGACTGCTCAGCTTCGCGCTCGCAGTCCTCCTCAGCTTTCTCACGCTACCCAGACCCAGCTCTTGCTCACGTGATCTCTTCCCCAAGGATGTCGTCGAAGGAGTCCTCCTTATCCACGCATTTCTACCGCGCTCTGATACCGGTAAAGCTAAATGGTATAGAGTCTCATCCAGAATCATTCCTCTTTCTAAACTTTGATCCAACCATTCGACAGACACGGTTTTGATGTTCCATTGAGCAGCATAGTTGTACTTTTGCCCTGACGCCTCTTTCGCGATAAGGTGAGTGATGTCCTTTGTAAGATTCCCTCGATACTCGCCACCATTGTCTGTGATGTGGTCTTCGAGCCTTTTGCGGTACTCCAAGTCATCGAAGCCTGTAACACAAATGCGTAGACCATGAAACGTAGGTAATTTGTGTTCGCCTTCGAGTGCCTCCACATTAATCTCGCCACCCTCTAGCCATTTCGCCCGTAATGAGTCTATCCAGCTGGGGAGCATGCATCTGACGTCCAGACGCTCTCTTGCTACGAACTTGTATTTTGGCGTATCAGGGTCTCCAACGATTAGGTGGGTTACGTCGGAGGTGAGGTCGAGCCTATGGGTCGCGCCCATTTGAGACGCGATTGATGCAAGCTCTGACTAGCCATGAAAGTCAGGAGTCAGTGACTGAATTTAAGAAAGACAAAGAGGCCAAAAATAATGCGTCTCGACGCTAGGGGAAGATGATACTCACGCGCTGTTCTGGTGGGATAGAGGTACAACACAAGATGACGCCCAGGAAGGGTAGCTGGGTGTCCACCATGTTTGTGATCTTGAGTGAACCATAGAGCAAACGTTGCAATGCATTTATCTAGCACCCGAAAAGCCTAACGTTGGCAATTTCTAAAGGTATGGTGGTCGGAGGCGGGCTTGTTCTCTGCATGTCGCGTTCAACATCTACAACTTTACGCGAAAAGGCAGGCTAGCACGTGACTTCGGTTATAATTCGTTCTCTCTCCCACGCAACGCTGAGGAGTAAAAGGCCTTTAGAGTTGGGTCGAGACTATAGAATAATGATCAAAAGCAACAATCTCAATCGACTGTACGGGATGTTCGAGTATGTCTACGTACTACAGGCTTCAACATGATATCAGTGACAACAGCATTTAGCCCTGCTTTCTACCCCTGGTCACCTCTCCATTCTGATGAACAGTCGTTGGCATCTAATTCATGTTAGCCTTTGCTACGTCTTCTATCGACACTGTGGCAGTGTAACAAATTCCTCGTAAATGTCAGCAATGTATCCAAATCTGGGCCTTTGTAGGATGTAGGGGCACCCTGGGCATAGGCTGAAAAGTCGATGCAGCGCGATATATAATTCTTCTCTCAAGCTTGTGTGATTTTTGCAGCGTGCAATGGTGCTAAGGTACTGCTGCACTCGCACATGTTGTCCCAGAAGCCGGGAACACACGCACTCGTCCAGCTTTCATCGCATTCTTGTTGACATTTGCTTGTGGCACAACGAAACTTGATTGGAAGACAGTGTGCCAATGACTCGTCGATGATAGAGGTTCCACACCTAATCGGAGTTTTACGAATGAATGATCACATAAAATGCCAGACAGGCTGCCTCTAGCGGAGGACTCATGCGAACGTCGGAGATCTAAGTTCTCGTGCCACAACTTTTAGACGTAGACACGATGTAAATACTACTTCAAGATGGTAGAGTAAGATGTGAAGTGCAAATTTGACATTCGTGTGAGCCTGGATTTTCACTTTATCACTAGAGATCGGTAGACACCGAGGAGGGCGCTGAACATGAAGCGTGCCAGGAGATTGTGAGCATATTTTAAGTATTTGGCGCCCTTTAGCTGGTTAAAGAGAAGACCCTCTGTTTGGGCCGGTAAAAAAGAGATCGACCCCCAAGACTGATATATCTCGCCTGATACCACACGAGCAAAGATGGGAAGGTTCACAATTGCCCCTGGAGGCAAGGAAAGATTCAAGCTTTCGGCTTGACGAGATGTGAAGCATGCAGGGACCTGGTAGTGCAAAGTTTGGCGACGGATACGGCGATACTGGTGAACTTTCAGACTTGTCGAATGTGAAACCTAAATGCTGGCCAAAACAAAAGCTACTTTAGGAAGAACTGAGCAGGGGAGCAGGGGAAACAGATACTTTTCATCAGAAGCGAAAGTTGGCACGTGGCATAGGATGCGAGATGTCTGGAAGAGATTAAGCCTATTTTCATCAAAGGTCCGCTTATGTGTACTGAGATGGAGATGCTGAGATGTTCCAATTAAAACGAACGGGCTCAGGGTCCAGAATCTCGATTGGCACAGATCTGGGGTACATGAGCCAAAAAATGGACGAAGCGGAGTACAGCGCATGAAAGTAGAGTCTGCAAACAAGGACGAGCACGAGGAGCACTTAGGGAGAAGCAGACTAGTATCAAAATAAGGCTTTGGAATACCGGGGTAAACCTTGCAACTCGATAGCGGAACCCTACCGACCAACATCAAACTGTCCGATTTCTCAAGTGAACCTCCTAACCGCGACCCTACTCGGTCATTATAGCACGGACGTTCCTCCGTTGTCCTTGTGATCTGGAAAAACTACCAGCGGTCTGGTTCGCGCTATTCTTGACTGCACTTGTAGGCAGCGTCTCAACATCGATCCAGGGCGCAGTTCTGGGATCTTCAGCGTCAAAATTGAAGACCGAAGATAGAAGATTGAATAGTTAATGTTGTGATGCGCATTGCTGTAGATCAGTGAGGTCTGTCCGACAGGCAGCCTCCCTGACGTTGCTCCAATCGTGTTGCCCGGTAAGTCCGACGAGCATCATCAGCGTCCTGCTATCGGCATATGGGACAAGAGCCAGCCGTCATAATGTATCGCTCGTGTGGCGCCTTTGCACATCTGGTCCTTGGATTTCCCTCGATTGTTGTTCTCACAAAATGCATGCCTGGGTCGGTACAGTTCGCGTAGACGTAGTAACTTCTGGTGTATTCGCACATGACTGGAATGGCTCCCCTCTGAAGGTACTGGATGGAATGGTGATTGAAATATCTTGAAGTCATTAGTATGCGCAAGCAGCATTGACTCGAGAGCACGTATACCATGAGGGTATCTCAATCGAGTATATGCGTCCCAGGTACAGTAGTCCAGATATGGCGTCCGATATCAAATGTAAGGCAGCGACTTCGACAAGATCTTATATAACAGAATCGCGTTTCAGTCGCAGCGCGACGAGATACGAAACTTCTCTGTCGTGATGGTGACGCTTTCGCAAAACTCCGAGAAAGATCTGACTGCACACTCTGATTTGGTGAAAGGGATCATGATCGAGAATATTATGAAGAAGCAGAGGTGACTCGTGGCGCAATGCATCCTTTTTTGGGCAGAATTGTGTCGGAAGGAGAAAAGGCAGGCATGTATTCGCGCTTCAGCAGCATCCGATAGCATCCTAGCAAAGAAAGGGTTAATCTAAGACTGGCGTGGAGTATATTAACCAGTAGCACGCGCGAAGTGTAAAGCATTGTCAGCGTAGATGTAGCGATTGTGTTTGCGGGCGGTCAAAGCACCCAAGCACATCCTTAAAGCTTGGGCCTTGGAGACCGAATTCATCAAAACCAAAAGTTTAACTTGGTCACCTTAAAATAGGATGGCAGGTGGAAAAGAGGCTCATTTGCATACTATCAAGTATGGAATTGGAGCGGTAGAAAGCTAGAAGCGGTAAAAGGATTAAACGAAGCTGTCAGAGCTGGTGAAAGCTGGGGTGCTGCCGAATAGTCAATCGTAGGGCGGTTTCGGTACCTGAAAGCGTTGAACCAAAGTGGGGGTCAATCCTAGTAGCATCATCAGAGATTCGAGCACATTGTGATATCCGCTGTGCAAGCAATTGTGATTTTGATGTGATGTGATGTGAAACAAACTTGCTGCCGTGCTTGGTTGGTCTGTTAGTCGCCACTTCCACTCGGTTTGACATTGGACATCTCGTGACGTGAAGAGTTCACTCCAACTCCCAAGGAGACGAATCGAGTTTGACCTTCATCCGAGCCTACCTTGCCTCGACGGATGAGCGCTGCATTGACAACGATACGTACTCGCTGTTGTCATCATTGCATGGCCTTGTTACATGAATCTCAACTAGGTACAGCAGACGCGAGTAGCCCAAGCTCCCTACTCCCTGCGCCCAGGCTGAAAGACCTGCACAGACGTTGAATAACGTTGACCTCATATCCAGAACGGCAGTCACATGTCCCGGTAGACCACTTAGCCACCTCTCCGGGCCGTTGCCTCGTGCTTTGGAGAGATCTGGCGATGCTGGTATGGCCTCTTGGGTCGCGGTCGCGTATCGCAAGTACATGTCTCCACTCCCGCAAACAGTCGCGTGGGGAGCCCCTTGGTTACATGTTCATGCACGTGGACGAAAAGAGATGCCTTGGAACCAAGAGCAAGATGGGTGCATTCGATGGGGCTCTGCTAACCTTTCTCTTGTTAGGTTTACTGGTGGTTTGCGCACGAAAATTAAAGTGTACAGGCCACAGGAGCAAAGGAGAATGTCTAGCCAAGCGAGGCAAGGTTTCTTTTCGCGCTAGAATAGAACTAATCGAATTAGTCATCAGCCTAGGCGGTAGCCTGAATCAAGCGCAGACGAACTTGGGATGGAAACTGACAACAAACATGCTTTTCTGACGTTACAACGGCTCGTTCGTATCCCACTACACTCACTTCGTTTCCTCATACACTCGCTACAAGATTGCAGTCGCTTTCACCGCTTCATATTCAACTCCTTGTTCCTCTCTGCAGCCGCCGTAGTGCCACCCCACGCTTGTAGGAACAACTACCATCGTTGACCGACTAGGGGGGCACAAATAGGAAGTCATGGGTTTTGGAGACTTCGAGACAATATGTCGGAAAAGCGCATTACCGTTGTGCTCGATAGTGGGCCCCGAATCGCCCATCTCGGGGAGCCCAGCGGGCATTCAGGCAAATTGCTATGCTCGAAGCGTTGAGTTGGCGAACACAATCATCTTTGAAGCTGCAACCGATTTCATGCACATCCTAGCACTGGGTATGGCGGCTATCATGGTGTTGCATGTGCGCTCCAAATTCACGGCCGTTGGTATGCTACACCCCTCTCGGACATTTTTTGATGTTCCTATACTTACATTTGATGTTCTAAAAATAGGTCGCAAAGAAATCACAACCTTCTTCTATATCTACATGGCGCTCACGATGACCTCATTAGTGCTCGACTCTGGAGTCATTCCCCCACAATCAGGCGCCTTCCCGTACTTCGTGGCTGTTCAGAACGGTTTCACATCTGCCTTGTGCACTTGCCTATTAGTCAACGGTTTCGTAGGGTTTCAACTATACGAAGATGGGACTACACAATCTGTCTGGCTGCTACGAGGATCTTCGATTGGTATGTTCCTGGTATCGGGTGCAGTGTCAATTTTCACATTCAAGGGCAAAGCGGGCTTGGGACCGACAAATACCGTGGGCCTATTCGTCGTATTGTATCTCCTCAATGGGATCTGCCTATTCGTCTACCTTGTCATGCAGATCATACTTGTGGTGAACACATTGCAGGATCGATGGCCGCTTGGAGACATATCCTTTGGCGTTTTTTTCTTTGTCATCGGCCAGGTGATCCTATACGTCTTCAGTGATACAATCTGTAACGGCGTGTCGCATTACCTCGATGGCCTATTCTTCGCCACCATTTGTAATCTTTTGGCAGTTATGATGGTCTACAAGGTAAATTTGTCCATGCTTGACCTGTTGTTTTGACTATTGCTTACACCCAATTTAGTATTGGGACTCAATCACGAAGGAAGACCTTGAATTCAGCGTCGGTACGAAGCAAGGAAATTGGGAGGTGAAAGAACTGTTTCCAGAAGAAGACCGACGAGGTACTACATATCAGGACGGCGACTCGGAATATGCGAATAGCATGAATCGTCTGGCTACACCCCGAGATTCGCACTTTGGCGGTTACAATTGATTAGACATCTCCATTTGAATTTTGGCATAGCGACAGGCCGTTGGTTGGGCAATTTGGGTATGGTCAGCGTCTTGCGGATTAGCATTGGATGGAGTTTTTGAATGCAAGCTGGTCAGTCTCATAACACAGTGCGCCGAATTGAAAAAGGAGCATCACAAGATGCAACCCATTGTTTTCAGCGCGCCCTGTCTCATCAAGGCCATCTCTCTGTAGACTAGCATCGACCTCTAGAGTTGGGATTCGTTACCGTTATATCACACCGTCATTCTGTGCCCGTCTC
Source organism: Lecanoromycetidae sp. Uapishka_2 (assembly GCA_035521555.1). Classification (NCBI taxonomy): domain Eukaryota; kingdom Fungi; phylum Ascomycota; class Lecanoromycetes; species Lecanoromycetidae sp. Uapishka_2. The sequence continues at coordinate 2,824 of JASZXT010000767.1, read as the reverse complement.
CGCCACAAAGATTCTAGCCTCGTAGCGCATCGGCAGCCTTATGGCGTTTCCTCGGTTCGCCATGCTTCGAAAACCCGTAAGTAACCGCGAACAACCTTGACGACTCAGGCATCGGCATGGCGAGTGCTGCTCATTATGGCAACCTTAACTCTGCGAATGACCTGCAAGGTGGACAAGGAGGAGGCCTATCTGCGGTGCCTCAGCATAAGAGGACCTACCAAGCATGTGTACGTCTGACCACATCGACTCTATAAGCCTACGCCTGCTGATGCTCTGATCTAGATACCCTGTCGGAAGAGAAAAGTCAGATGCGATCTAGGACCGGTCGACAATCCTCACGAGCCTCCTTGTGTACGATGCCGTCGCGAGAGCAAGGATTGTTATTTCAGTGCAACACGAAGGAAGCGCAAAGCCGACGGCGGGGAAGATGAGCTCGAGGACGATGCCTCTCTTGCCAATGATGAATATGCCGCGCGCAATGGAAGAAAGAAGAGCATTAGGACAAGTAGTTCTATGAGAGGTTACGGCCACCAAGGGTCACCGGAATCGCTATCGGTGCCATCTGCATTGGATGGCTACTCTGTAGCGGGGGATGTCCAGTATCAGCAGCCGCGGACTTACTCTACAGATGCTACACCTCGCAAAGAAGACGAAGATCCGGATCAGGAGCTCGCCAACGAAACTGCTGCCGCACTGTTTCAGGCTCCAATCAACACTCCTGGCGATGCGCTGCACCTGCTTCTCAAAGCTTCCAAAGAGAATGAAAGCTTCCAGCGCCGAGATACGGAAAGTATAGGGAGACGCTCGGCGAGCCAGTCTAACCCACAGCATACGTCTGCGCCAGGGGATTACAAATCTCCACCGCATCATGGCGTAAATGAATCGAGAGGACAAAATTATCTATCAAATATAGACCCGGCCATATCCGGAAATAATGTCAGGCAAGGCAAAGTGGCGTCTCGCATTATCTCCTCTGATACTATCAGGCTTTGGTCACGGTTGAGGTTTGTTCGCGCTGGCTGGTTCACCGCGCGAGAAGCTGTAGAATACCTGGACTAGTACGTACCTAGCTTCGTGGATGACAAAATGTGGAACTCTAGTAACAATACCACAGCTTCTATGATTATATCAATCCACTCACACCTATTAGTCTACCACCATTCCGGACCGATACAGCCCATTCCGAGCTCTTGCACGATGAACCAATGCTTACAGTGACTCTGCTTACGATTGCTTCTCGCTACATGAAGCTTCAAGGTCCTGGGAGTGCCACGCGATCTTTCATGGTCCATGAGCGACTGTGGACATACTTACAAAACACCATCACGCGTATGTTTTGGGGCCAGGAGCAGTTCGGGGGCGGCTTTTGCGGTGCTGGAGCCCAAAGACGAGGTCAGATAAGCGGTGGTAGAGGCAGCCTGCGTTCCTTAGGTACAATCGAAAGGTGAGGGTCACGTCCATCTCCACAGATACTGAAGCTTATCATAGCTGTAGTCTTTTGCTGTTGAATGAGTTCCATCCTCGATCTATGCATTTCCCACCGAGGGATGACGAGGACGACATTCTCATAGCTGTAGATGAAGACGTTTACAACAGACCATCTGATAGTGACAGACCTACCAACGGGGACTCGACTCTCGCAGGTAGCTGGAGTGAGCCCGCTCTGCGCTCTGACCGCATGTGCTGGAGCCTGATCGGGACGTCCCTTGTACTTGCTTATGAGATTGGCCTCTTTGGCAGGTATTCGGATGGTATACAAATGCAGGATGCAAGGATCAAGAGGCAAAGCCTAGCCGTGTCGGAGCGTCAGCGGATTGATCGAATTGAGCGGCTCCTTTACATATTCCATCTCCAATGCAGCGGTCGATTTGGACTTCCAATAATGTATGCGGATCAGATCAACCGGTTCAGCCTCGCAGATGTTCAGGGTAATATTCCATCAAGTAAGCCCACGAGTCCCTTCAATGATTTCATACATGTTGACAAGCTATAAGTCGATGCGGCGCTCCCTGATCCTGTCGACAAAACGCAACAATGCTGGGTGGACCTCATGACGATCATGAAGGCTACCAATGAGACATTTTTCTCATCCAAAGATCAGACTGCAAAATTGATTCAGAATGGAGACTATATGAAGCATCTTCAGACACTTCAGCCTCTGCTTCATTCATGGTATGAGAGGTTCAATGGCATCGAAGGTAAGCCAATGCTCATTCGTACATCAGGATTGTGACTAACGTGAGCAAGTGTCGAAATATCCAAGGATTATTCTTTCAATCGAGTATCATTATATTAGTAAGCTCACAAACGAGTGTTGTCCAGTCCTTGCTAATCTCGTCCCCCACAGACCTCTATATCAACGCCCTAGCACTTCAAGCTGTGCTGGAGCAATGGACAACGAAAACCAACGCAAAGCCTGTTGTTGACAGTCCGGCATCACCAGCCTCGTCGACTACCTCCTCATTTTCCACATACTATGGCAGGAACGAGCCATATATCAAAGAAGTCATTGATTCTTCCCGGACAGTCTTGAGGCATGTGGTAGAAGACCTCCTCCCAACCGACTATCTCAAGCATGCGCCCGTGCGAACATTCTTCAGGATCGTCTCTGCCACCATGTTTCTCCTCAAGGCAAGCTGTGCTCCTATTCAGTGCATTTCAGGACCTTTGAGCTGACAATCACCCAGACCTTTTCCCTCGGCGGAAAAGCAAACGAAGTTCAGATATCCCTGCGATTACTAGGCGCCACGGCCAAAGCTCTACGCACCAGCTACGTCGACGACGTCCATCTCTGTCTTCGCATCGCTGACCTCCTCGACGGACT
>JASZXT010000766.1:0-11938 GCA_035521555.1 Lecanoromycetidae sp. Uapishka_2 | reverse complement strand
GAGTAGAGTGAGGGTGGAGGGGAAGTGGGAGATGTGGAAGGTGCTGTGGTGGAGGAGGCGTTGGCCGGAGAGCGATTTGGCGTCTGTAAAGGTTAGTTTGTTGGACTAGAAAGGGTGGAGTGAAAAGTGGTGATGGGATAAAGAGGTCAGTTGGGGAGAAGGCTTACTTTCTGGATCGAATTGCAGGACGTGAAGATTGCAGTCAGCATCTGCCACTGCAATGAAGAGCTGTCTGCTATCCGGGAGGAGGTCCGCGGCTATGACTTCGATGTGGCGTGGTGATTTGCCAAAGACTCGGAGCGAATATGGTTCTTCCTGTAAACAATAGCCATATTAATTATGGTTTCATCTCTGATGATGGTATGGAGCAAATTCGTAAAATGGGTACTTACCATGTATCCAGTAAGCCAAATACCCTTCACCGCATCACCCATGAGACACATCCCAGTCCCCGGCAATTCCTTTACCACACTAACATAGCATTGCATATCCATGAACGCGACAGGTAATATCGATCCATCTTCCTTCAGCCCTCGCACCATACATTTTTGGCCCTGTGCCACAAGCAAAAACCCTTGTGTTCCAACACTCGAAAGCGCCGTGACGGCCGCTTTTACATCTTCCTTGGCTATCAGCTTGAGTGCATGGCCAGTCTCTGGCCGATCTGGCTCTGGTACCACGTCTATCACGGCAAAGCAATAGATTTTTCCTGCTGAGGGGAGATCTTCGCCCCGAATAAGCGCGGTACCGACGCAGACAAGGGTCTCGCGTGTGTGGGTATGCTCAGAGACCTCTAAGGAGAGCGTCTTGATTGTGGTGACCACCTCGTAGGGCGCAAGAGCGTACGTATCGATGACAGATAGAGATTTCCCGTCCAGTAGCTTGACGGAGCCTTGCTCGCACAGAGGGAGGAATGATGTCTCTTCGTTTGCCCATTCTATATGAAACTCGTCCTCGGGGAGTCTGAATGGGACGGTAGTGCTGGTACCGAGGATGTAGGCGTCCTTTTCTGGCTGGTAACTAAGTGCGTGGACTTCTTGCCCGAGAGGAATGCGTTGGGTGACCCAGCCTGTGTCATATTGGCTGTGTAAAGGAAGTTGGGCTGCGTGCGATTTGCCCTAATCAAATCAGCCGGCTTCTCAATATACAAGACCATATCTCCTACCTCGCCGTCAACATAAAGGAAACCTTTCTGACAATCAGAGGTATGCAACTGAGTCAGGTACTTAATTGAACTATCTGCCAGGCCCACGATGTATGGCGGACTTGAAGCGGACTTGAGTATGAAGCAGGGAGAGATTCCAGGCATGAATACAGTGCTATAGCCGCCGATGTTGTGCAACGGACGTAGTGGTCGTAGAGGCTGAGGAAGCTCTTCGTTACCATCTCCAGGCAAAACTTCCTCCGCAACCCGGGGTAGATACGAATTTGGGACCTTGACAAATCGGAGTGCAGTATCTTTGCTACCTTCAATGGGAGACTGATATGGCTGATAGATGATGAGATCGTTCTTTCCAGAGCGAAGCTATTCGAAAATCGTCAGTTTTTAACGTTTGTGGATACGGGGAGATGCCTTACGACTAGGTAAGGTGATTTGTGAGTTGTATCTCCAAGATCTGTCATGACAATATCTGTAATATCTTCTTTTGCGGATGACCGGCGAACGGTGAATTCGGTAGACAAAAACGGTGGCAAGAAGCTGAGGCAGTCTGCTTTATACACTGGCTTTTGTAGATTAGGTAGACGAAAAATCTAGTTGATGGTAAGCCCAAAGGTGGCCTCTCACTATTGTATTATGATGGTTAAGGGGGTTTGCGGGTCAATCATGTCAACATACCTGTAAGCCACCAGCAGCAGTCAAGAGAAACAAAAGTGTGTTCCCGGCCTCGTCGTCACTATCTTCAGGAAACTCCAAACGTAAGGCGTCGTTCGAATCCTCGTATAGACAACCTGATATCCACTTGCCCGTTTTAAGCGCATCTCCTTTGTCTATAATCTCAAGGTCGCCACTCGCGTCCTCTGTCAAGACCAAAGCCCCAGAGTCCTCCGTGATGAGTAGGGCGTAAGGATCCGCAAACCTCGCACTGATGACTTTCGGGGTTTCTTCATCGCTCTCTTCGTCCACCAACGGCAGGATCTGGGCAAGACCGAAGTCTAGACGTCGGTTAGCAGTTGTATGTAGGCAGAAACAATACAGCGCAGGGGTTGGCATAGCATATCAAGCATGGTAGGAACAGCGGCTAATGGTGGGTAAAGATTGTATTAATGCTATGAGACATGATTGTGGGGCCGTGCGATATTTGTCTCTCCACAGACTTGTTCCCAACTTCCTAAACTCAACTTTGTACACGCATGGATATCCGCTACGCAAAGTTATGGGTATGCTATGTAAGACAAAAGGTAATCTGATGAGCTGACGACCCATGACCCCCAGGTCTGGAGTCAAGCTGCAAAACGCAAAGGAAAAGGTAGGATTAGACTTACCTCCATCATATATTCGCAACTCGCTTTCTAGCACCTGCATTGTTTTCGCTCCGCCACCGACTATTCCAATGTCTATGGTGGCGCCAGCATCTGATTCAAATTCGGTATCGCTGAGTTGATTGAGACCATCAGGCATTACATTGTATAATGTTGACTTGACTCCGTTTGATACAATGATATACCTATCATTCTCTTCCGTAAGGTCTGCATCCTTCTGAATTGCTTTCACACGGACAGACCAGATACCCTGGACATCCTGAAGACCATATTGCTCCGTCTGGATAGGCCTTATTTCTCGCCGAAAGAGTGTCAAGGAACCAGCTTTACCTCGTCCAGTGGCGCTCAGTATGTCTATGGCTTGAGTTGAATTGGCACTTCTCTGAGAGCTCCGCATAGCAGCGTCTGTCATTGGTCCATAATTTATAATGCAGTCGTGCAATCTGAATCTGTATTCATCCTCCGTGTCTGAAGATGAGGGCGCCTGCATCTGAGCTTTACCCTCAGGCTTTATTTCTGCATACAAATCATCATCGTCATCTTCAATGTCCTCCTCATCTAGGTCTAAATCGTCTTGGTCGCCGTCGATGTCTAGAATCGTACGGGGCTTCTGACGTCTTGAGCGATCGGTAGCCCGAGACCAGCCAAGAACATAAGAATCACAATCCTCACTCCCAACAAAGATTCTCCCACGTCCAACAACTGAGGCACACGAGGCACCGGCGAGGATTGCATGTCCTCCATTCTCCATACTTATACGGCGGATGGACACTCCTGATACTGATCTTCCATCAATCTTAAACGATAATACTGCTAGCTCTCCAGAATTGAGGATCAACAGAAGGTCTGTGCTGTCTGAGCCAAGCTCCTTGATCACACAGTGTTCTAGTCTCATGTTTAGGTCGGACTGATCTGCCATAGCGAAAGAACTGCTTTGCCTGGCAAATTCATTGACGGCGACAGCGGTTGTCTTGCCAGACTGGTCAACATGAATGATCTCATTGCCCCCCATTAAAAGAGCACCTCCGATTCTTCGTGACAGAGGGATGACCGCGAACAAGTCATATGGAAGACTAGTGATGGATAGTAGAGTGGTTGAGGCTCGTTGCTCGAGATCTAGAGTATAGACAGCGTACGATACGTTGTCTCGCCTTTCAGAGAGAAGCGCTGTTGAACTCGCAACCTGCGAGTACAAGACGCCAAACGTGGGTTCCCGATATTCAAATAAAAAGCACAGATGTAGTGGGTGCGAAAGGTTGGGATCCAGTGCCAGCAGAGAGAGAACGAATGAAGCAGAGTACGGCGTCTTTGCAGTTGCAATATCATCGGGAGCGACTTTCGAGACAGATTTCCTGCCACCAGGTCTTTCACCATCGATATCCGGATCGTAATCATCAATGTCAAGATCATCTCCAACGAGGTCATCGCCGATTTGATGGAAGGGTATTATAGCCAGATGCCTCATCCCAAACTTCAGCACCGCGCACCTGCTACTGGGGTCCACGCTCAAGTAGTTGATACAGTGTGGTAAATCAGGCTCCCATGGACTGCTTAAGATATCTTCGCGCTCGTAGTAATGAATTGATATGGTTGATATGTTGTATCTTTCAGGATCCCACTCGATCAGACTGAGCTTTGCATCTCTTAACGAGACGAGTAAAGCTTCTCCTCCAGACCTCGATTGTAGTATTTTGACGCGAGCGAGCGAAGTAATTGTGCCTGCTAGCTCGTACTGCCCAACAAAGACAAGTTTAGTTGTGTGCTGACGATCAGGTCGCGCCGTTGCAGAGTCTGTTTTCGAAGGGTTTGCACCATTGGCGGCACTCGAGCTCTGTACTTGATTAGTTGTATCATTAGTCGCGATGATGACTGACTTCAGAGAGAAGATCTGGAGTATATTCGTCTTTGCTATGATCAGATTGTTCGCAGACGGCGACAGGAATGGCAGAGACAGCGAATGTGTAACAGATGTGGGTGGAGTAAGCTCATTATAGCATTGCATCTTGAGAGATCACGTTGATGAGACAGGAGCAATTCAGTCCATAATTCAACTAAGTGACGTGAAAGACAGTGAGATTGATGAGAGTGAAGGACGAGGGAGCTTCAAAATATCTAGCGCGAAGCTGTCAAGTCAAGGATCGACGCAAGGGTGTCTCGGGCGAGTCTCAGGGTGTGTTTTGACGCGCGATGATGATGATGCCACCGCCCAGAGTCCGCCCGCAAAGCACTGCTAGAAGCCTAGAACTAAATCAAGTTCCCAAACACTGCGCCCCGCAGCTCAAAGATCCACCAACATTATCTACACCTTCAGCAGGTGCCTTGTATTGCATCTTTGTAGCAACAAGTGCTAAGCAACAGCTGCAATTATGGCACTCATCCAGTCAACCCTTATCTGGGTCGTGTATGCAGTGGTGCTCGTTCTAGTTGTCGCTATAGCCTCCATCTTTGTCTATGTCTACCAGTCTCCAAGGGAAAGATCCGCAGCTGTCACAATAGTCTGCATATTCACACTGACCTCTCTACTTGCAACTGTGCTCCTCCTCCCGGTGGACGTTGCGTTGGTATCCTCCACGACTTCCTCGAAGCATGGCATTAGGAAGGAATGGGCTACACAAAATCGGGTGGACAGCATAACTCTGACCCTCCGGATCGTTTATTACACCCTCTACTCTCTGGACGCTCTGCTTTGCCTGATTGTCGTGCCATTCACCTACTTCTGGTATGAAGAATATGACGAGGTTGCTACCGAGGAAGGCACCCAGACCATTGGGACAAAGTTCTGGGGCGCCTTCAAGTATACGATAGCGTTCATTTTCTTGGTCGTGATCCTCTTTCTCGTTGGATTTTTCGTGCCCGTTGCGAAGGATCGCAAAGGAGCTCACTATGATTTGGACTTCTTCAAGCACATACTGCAGAGTCAGAACCGTGAGTAAATTTCGCGTTAACACCATGAATATAGCTGATCACTTCATGAAGATGGAGAACGAGCTCTCACCTTTGCCCTTGGACTGTTGATAACGATTGGAACCTTGATATATGCCCTTTATACTGCCGCAGGCTTCGCTCTGTTACCGATCGCACTCATCAAGTCTGCACCAGGCATATCTGCACCAACACTAAGCGCTAACACCGCGTCCGACCTCGAACAAAACCGAGAGCGTCAACGCCAACTGGAAGGTCGTAACGAGGGTGCTGAAGGTGGGCTTCCGGCCAAAGATCGTAGGGAACTTGATGCCCTCATCAGAGAAGAGAGGACTTTGGTACGCCGTGAACGTCTTGCCGCTGAAGCTAGTGGAGAAGGTCATAGTTGGCTTGTAAAAACGTGGATAAAGATCGAAGCCGTCTTCCGTCCCATCAAACTCCTCGGCGGTATCTTTCTGGTGCTCGTAGCAGTCTTCATTTGGGTCTCCATGCTCTTGACCTTCATTGACAAGGCGAAGAACTCCATTTGCAAGACCCACTGTGGCTACATCCTGGGGCATACCAACATCTTCAACCCGATGAATTGGATCTTTGTCAAAGCTGCCAAAGTCTTTCCGATCGACTATGTCATTTTCTTACTCCTCGCTTTGTTCTTCTTCTCGAGCTCCGTCGTTGGTATCGCGGCTATTGGCATCCGGTTCCTCTGGCTCAAAATCTTCCAGATTCGCAAGGGGCACACATCGCCCCAAGCATTACTTTTGGCTACAGTGATGCTGACTTTGATGGCACTGGCAATCAATTACTCGCTTGCTATGATCGTTGCACCTCAGTACGCCCACTATGGGCCGCAGACATTCTGTGACCGACCTCTTCGGCACCCAGATGACCAGCCGGATTGCACCAACCATACCCGGGCCATCAAGCCTTGTTCCGAGACCTCTGAATCTCAGGCTGCGGCGAACGTCTGTACTGCGAGTGTAGTCAGCACTTTTCTGGACAGTATCACCATCAACTTCTCTTTCTTTGGTGATGTGGATTTCTGGGCCCAGATCGCCTTCCTCGGTGAGTAGTAATTCAATTACCCTACACTTCCTATACTGACAAAGCCCCTAGCTATCTATCTAATCATATTCATTACGTCCCTTGTTCGGTCTCCCAAGCTTAAAGACTACGAGATGGACCAAGACGCCGAAGAAGAGGAGGAAGAAAGCCTGCTCGCCACCACCGGCAGACGCTTTGGAGCGACATGGCAGGACATTACTGGTCGGGGCAAGAAAAATCACACCTCTGGGGAAGGTCCTACACTTGTGGACAACGAGCGAGATGACTGATAGCTGAGTGTATAACGTTGTCTTCCTCATGCTCTTTGATTCAGAACGAACGAGTACGTACATAGGCATGGAGTTTATTGACTTGGCTTGGCGTTTGGGTCCAGTACAATACTCGAGCATATGCTCGGATGGCCACAGAATTCGCGGACGATGTACATTTTTGGTGCTCTCTTATTAGTAATGAATGAATTATCTTCTTTTCCTACAGTGGTTGTCGGACCAGAATAGCCGGGTATGAAGCCTCTACAACGTGAGATGCACCAGGCTGACATCCGTAGAAAATAGCGATACGACTATGCTGCAAGCATTACCAATGCTCCAGAACACCTCTAATACGGGCGTCGCAGAGTCTTAATTTGCCGAGAATATCTTGGGTTCTTACCCCACAGTATAGTAGAAATCTTTAGTGTAAAGCAGAATACGCATATGCGTGTATGGTTTGTAAGAAGCTTGATGTTCTCACCAGGCCTAAGAATGAGAATGACGATGTACACTGAATGTTGGACCCAAAAGATTGGATAATCCTCCCTGTGGATAGGACCAACTAGCGCTCGACAGCTTGCCTCCTTGCCTTGCTAGATCAAGTCACCTTCAAGTAGTTCAAAGTTGCCAATTGGCCAACGCGTGTATGCAAAGATCACTCCGATGAAAAGGTGCGATTAGATCTCGGAGATGGACCAAAAATGGGTGATGAGTACGATAAAGTTCTCTTGGCCCGGTTGAACAACCTCAAACAATCGAACATATCGCTCAAACATTCGCATATCGCAGTGGATCCTGTCTCCGCCGGTCAGGACGACACACCTGAAGATCTTCTTGCACGTTTTCAACAGTTGCATCGTAAGAGATCATTTGCTGATGGGGATCCATCGTTGACTAAAGCTTCGATTGACGAGGGTGGAGATGAGCAGCCTTCACCTACAGTAGAAGAGCTTCTTGCGGATCTGAGTACGGAAAAGCAATATAAAGTGGGCTCTGAAGATCTCAAGGAAGCCAACAAGCTACTGGTCGAGGCCAAGCGCGCTTTGCCTGACGTAGAGACCCAAGCGCACTTCCCAGACATCAAGTCTTCCGCTGCCCCCACGAGTGAGGAGCCAGGTCAGGGTGCAGACCCTGCAAGACAGGACGAATACAACGAAGAAGCGGAAGCTGCTGAATCGCTCCAGCATATTCTGGATGAAATCGCATTTGAGAAAGACCAAGAATCTTCTCCAGTCCAAGAATCACCCAGGCTATCAACCGCTCGCACAGCGGGCCCAGATTCATTCGCTTCTCTAGTCTTTCCCTCCATTCCCGAAGGTCTCAAGCCCCCTCCCAGCCATCTCAGCCTCCCATCTGCGCCTAAGGATACTCCTTCTACACAGGGAATCAAAGGGAAAGCCAGAGACTCTGGATATACAGACGAACAGATCGATTCTTGGTGCGTCATCTGCTGTGCCAATGCTGCTGTGAAATGCTTTGGCTGTGATGGTGATCTATATTGTTGGGGATGCTGGAGGGAGGGGCATGTGGGAGAAGACGTTGGCCTCGAGGAGAAGAATCATGTGTGGGAGAGATTGGCCAGAAACACGAAGAGGGTATAGAAAGAGAAAGCAAAGGATCTTGGACTACATCAAGTCTTATCTCTGCAAGCTTCAGTCGGCCCTCAAAAGCAAACTCCATCACGATACCCAATTTAGATTTGACCATTTGACCACTTCGGAAGACGACCTGGAGAGCCAAATGGAACCCATAGTGCCAATGTTTATGTTGATTTATGGCTGTGTTGAGCGAATTGAAGACCTTGTAGAAGCTCTATAAGCTTCAGTCGGTCCTCGAAAGCAAACTCAATTACGATACCCAAATCAAATTTAAACATCTGACCAATTCGAAAGACGACCTGGAGAGCCAAATGGAACTCGCAGTGGCAATGTTTTTATTGAGTTATGTCTGTAATGAAGCTTAAGTCGGTCCTCAAAAGCATTCAATTACAATACCCAAATCAAATCTAGACATTTGACCACTTCGAAAGACGACCTGGAGAGCCAAATGGAAGTCATAGTGGCAAAATTTATGTTGATTTATGTCTGTAATGACCGTGGGTTACACCAACTCTTCATGAGTATGGCTATTAGAAGATAAGTATGCATAATTATTGCCATTTCCCATCACCAACTTCCCACTCAAGAGTCTCCATTCTGGAGCATAGGAGCAGGATGCTGCACTATCAATGATGCAGCTCAACTCTTGCTTCCCCCCTCACCTCCATTTCCCCCCTTGTCCTCCGCTCTAGAGAGTTTCTTGTCTACTACGCTGTTATTAGCATAGTACTGCATTTCATTTTCTCTCTACTCACGCTCCTCGCCTGTCGTTGCGCGCTTCTGCCTCCGGTTGCGATATCCCTCGAGGACGTCATTGGAGGCCGTCTTCTGGTCGTCGGAGGCCTTCTTCTGGTCTTCTTCAGAGACTACCGGATTGGAAGAGTCCCCCCGAGCAGATTTGTCCTCCTGCTCCTTGGACGCATCCTTGCCTGATGGAGGACTCATGTTCGATTGGGTGGAAGTCTGTATGGGGATGTATGGGAGTGGCTGGTATGTCTTGTTGCTGATTTGGTTTGGAAGATGATTTTGGATGTTGGGGAAGGTATTTTGATAAAGATACCATCTGCGGGAAAACGGTCGCTTTCTATGCATTTCCGGCTCCTACAAGGCTCCCCTGCTTCGAGTCATACTCCTTATTCGAGAATAGATTCGATGGCTCATGTGTAAGGTCAGGGGCCACAACGCAAAGTAACGGATACGAAAATGACGGTATCAGACATGGATTGCAAAGCTCTTTCCTCTTGAAAATGTCAAATCATGATGGAGCGCAGCATCACACCTCTGTGTGAGTCTTTTTCGATGACCACGGAGTGGTGATTGAGAGGAAGGGAAGTTTCCGACCGGGGCCAAAGGTGGTATCATTGGGCCTCGTGTCTAGGGACCAGTAGAGCTTGGGTCTGGTATGGTTGGATGAAGTTGCTCGATCGATTGATCATCCTTGTGGATGTCTTACAAGTGGGTTTCTGTCGGGATACCAAGGGTTGATGTTCTGCGTCTTGGGTTCTAGGCTTTTTGGTTATCCAGTCAAGACCTTGTATTGTGAGATCATGTCATTCATGATTCTTTGTTCCAAGCTACCTTCTCGTATTCCACAGGCAGTCATGGTAACATCACTGATTGCGAGTCATTTTGACGCAAAGGAAGGCCTTATGGTATGGTTAAGACCTTGCAGCCGACTGCGAGGTCATGTCATTGATGATTCTTTGTTCCAAGCTACCTTCTCGTATTCCACAGGCAGTCATAGTAACATCACTGAATGCGAGTCATTTTGACGCAAAGGAAGGCCTTATGGTATGGATAAGACCTTGCAGCCGGTGTGGTGAACCTGTCTCCCTCTCTATTCCCGTGTTACAGACCATGTCTTTTTGTATAGGTGATTCATACTTTGTTGAATTGATTTTCGTCTGACCCAGTTTGGTGGGCTGAATGTGGAGCAAGAACGGAACAGGGGCCTTGCGGTATGGATGAGACCTTGCACCGATCGTGGCGAAAACGACCCTGCTTTTCATTGAAGCCTTACAACTGACGTGTACGCAAATACATGAGCCATTGAATCTCTTTGGGAAGGTTGAGTATGACTCGAAGTAGGAAGCCTTGTAGGAGCCAGAAAAACATAAAAGCACGGTGTATGCCTATGCATTTCTCGTCCATCAAAACACCATCTCCTCCAAAATCCTCACCTTCAAACCAAATCAACCACAACTTGCCCTTGTTACAGACACATAATTAGCCACATCCTGCAATTCAGCCTCCTCGTCATCCGCTCAAGAGTCACGATGCCTTACAATCCTCGGACGGGACTCAATCCTGAGATCACGCCAGAACTTCTAGCTCAGAATGACAAGAAGCCACCGACAATGAATATTAATCCCGATTACATCGGTTACAATGTTCATTCCCACCGTGGAGAGAAAGGAGGTGAGAAATTCGACATTCAACGACGGCATTAAGCTAACTCTCGCGAAGCCACTACGAGTGGCAGCAACGATCTCGAAGGAGTCCAACAAGGGGAGCCTAAGAGCAGCTTAGCCTTCGTGACGGAGAGGGTCAAGGCCGACGTGGCGGAGGCGATCAAGGCCAGATCAACAGAAGGAGGCAGCGGCGGTGAGGCAGCAAGCAAGAAGTCTAAATGATTGACGGTGCAGGAGACTGCTCCTATGCTCCAGGATGGAGATAGTCGAGCAGAATCTGGTGGTGGGAGTCAGTGATGAGCATACAATACCTAATAGCCATACTCATAAAGAGTTGGTGTAACCCACAGTCATTACAGACACAGCTCTAGAATTGGAATTTTCTACCACCCATAGAGGTAACATGACCCTGTCGAAGCGTGACTGCTGCTGCGTCGGTAGTCTTTTGACCATTTTCTGTACTTGAAAAGGTTTTGCATGTGCAAGGTTTAATCGTAAGATACAATTGTGTGGATCTCTTATGGCGATATCGGAGCACGTCAAAACAGTAAAACCCCATACTTCGAGTGAAGGCCATGCCAATCTGACCAAAACAAGCAGAGAATCTAAAAAATTGTTTGCAAATTCCACTCCACATAACGTACATAAATGTTAAATCAAACTAACAAGGCTTCCAAAGATATTCCGACGTTTTGCAAGCTGGTACTTTCATTCATGCCCAGGCAAATAAATTACAAGCACCCGTACTGCAAGTCCAGAAACGTCGGCGGGGGTAACGTGATCCCAGGCCCGCAGTATCCAGCCTCGCACTATGTGGAACTCGACACTCGCATAGCGGGTTCCCCGGCTCCACACCGATTTTATCATCCCACGTGACCCACCCTGTATCGTCGTGGGCTGCATACAGTCTCGTAACATTAGAGCATCGGCTATTCACGCAGACGTAGTAGGGGCGTCCGACGTTACCATTACGGTTTCCAGGCTGGACAGTCCGTCGCCTGAGATTGGTAGAAAGGCAGTATCGGCATCGGTATCGTGATTGGGTAGTCGTACCCTTTTTAAATAAGCCTCCTATCATGGATAGCACGAGTAGGCCGCCAATACCGATAAGGACGTAAGCATATATTGGGAGATTAGAAATCGTAGTCGAATGGTGGGCGGAAGCGGAGGCGGAGGCAGGAGCGTTGGTCGCAGTAGCAAGGTAGATATAAGT